>BSBK01012721.1:0-47816 GCA_027943335.1 Chamaecyparis obtusa
GACATCATCAATAGCCACACCCTATACAATAAAGTGCAAGTTAAATATTTATTACTACACACAAGTGGCATACATGTGCATGCATAATTAATCTTAAACAATTAACCACCTTTCCTTTGTCCACACCTGATGAAGGAACCCCCTTGTGCCCCCCACTGACATCGACTGTACCATGCAAGAACACAATCAGATGACAATATATAAGTAAATGTATGAATTCTATTGCTCTAATTGATAGAGATTTAAGCATGTACACCAAATGATATAAAAAAAAACTAATGGGTACATAATTTATAATATACCATATAGTCATCAAGGCCAAATGAAATGGCCGAAAGTGTGGACTCATCCACCTGTCTCACCTCCTCCTGTGTCATCGACTAAACATAAATGGAAAAAATATATATACATAAGTGCATGCAATCATTAAAACTAATCTAAATAAATAAAATTATTTTTAAATTAAATAAATCATGTGACAAATTTATTTATAATGTTTATTCTTACTGTATCAATAGGAGTCAATGGCTCTGCGTGCACCTCCTGAGCACTCTCATGAGATGTAGATGCTCCATGAGGTGTTGCATCCTTTGCAGTTGTGTCTCCTATATCCTCCTCATCAATAACATGAAACTGATATGTATCAGAATCAGTAAGCAGTCCGAGGTGCATATGCCTGCACATAATGCACATATGGGGCTCACATACATGTGAACTACAATGAGATGTCAGTGTGCCAACATCATCCACACCAGGAGGCAACACTGACCTGGTTTACATGATCAACTAATCACTCAGTAAATGAATGGCCCTAATAGTCTTTGAGGCAGCCTCTGCAATGATATCGGGATGCTGCACTGGAGGAGGGGATGCGACATCAGTGGAGGGGACAAAGGTAGTGGCCTTTCGGCATTGGGCAAATGGCCTAATCTGAGGAGCTCCTCCGCCTATGCCCATGTTGGGCCTCATACTCCAATAATCAACATGGTGACAAAGCACAAACTCAGCATACAATTTTTTAATGAAATAAAATGGGACCTCCAAATTGCTATGGGTGGTTTATCAAAAACTATCCACCAGCGATCCCAAAAGTTTGTGCACATTGCTTCATTTGTGGACTATTTTATTGATAATTTGGGATTTTTGGGGTCAATTGGTATTCTAGTTTTAGGATTGACAAAAAGGGTGGCTATATCTTCCTTATATTAAGGGCCGCAATCCCATCATGGTCAAGCCCATCATCAATTGGGCGTGCATATCATCACGCCAATGAAGAGCAGCATTATGTTGCTACGTGTGTGTGTCAATATTTCCAACAATTGTATTTAGTGTGGCAAGCATGGATCCTAATATAGTTATATTTTCATACATGTTTTGGAAACCTCGTATTGTGTTCAAATTTTCTTGTATCAAATCTTGTAAAGATTTAGGGTTTAGATATGGGGGATTATTTTCAGGATCGTTATTTGGTGCAGGAGGGTTATTTTCTTCATTGTTGTCAGCCATGCCTTATTGAATAAAAAACAAATCTAAATTTTAATCTAATTTCATATATTATTACAAATATAAATACAAAACCCTATTTAAAACAAAATGCTACATTTAGCACGAAAATGAAATAAAATAATAAAATATACAAATAATTACTTACCAAATATTCTCGAGAGTCAAATTTTTTGTTTCCAAAATCAAGTATCCGAAAATATATCGGGTATATGATATATCAAGCCATTTTTGCAAAGAAAAATGTGGAAAGAAATGAAGAAAAGGGCTCATAGGTTTCAGATTTATGCCATAGTTATCAGGTACCTGATATTATCGGGTACCCGATTAGGCCTGTGCTTTGGTGTCAAGTTTTCCCAGGTGTACTGACAACCAGGCCTACTAAAAAGTCAACAAGAATTTTCATGCGCTTTTGGATGAGTGAAAAGTGAATATTTTTCACATCGCCACTTTTTGGCCCCTCATGATCTTGCACATACCCAATATCCAACCTGTAAATTGAGATAACAAAAAATGATTAAAACGTACAACACATGTATTCCTCTCTCTCTCTAGGGATGGGGAGAGGAAGAGAGATAAAGAGAAGGGATAGTGAGAGAGAGAGAGAGAGAGAGAGGTATAAACATAGGAAATACCCTCAACCTTATGTACCCTAAATCTTGCACTCTAAACCCTGTGTAGAGAGGGGTATGGGGATATAGATATGTGATGTACGAGAAAAGAGGATGAGAGAGCCAAGTGGGATGGCTCTAGGGAGGTCTAGAGGGAGAGAAAGAACTAGAGAGGGGGAAGATAAAAAGGTGAGAATCCTAGAGGGAGAGAGAGTCATGAGAGACCTAGATGGGGGAAAGAGAGAGGTGAGATATATAGAGGGGAACAACAAGAGGTGAATAATGAGATATTGTTAGAAAGGCACATATATGTAATCCGAAAATATACTAATATAATATATATAGGTGAATCATGTCTTTTAATCTTTCATAATGTATTCTTGTAATTATGATAAAGCATATGATATGACCATAGGGATAAGATTAGGGTTAGGATTAGGGATAGGGTTAGGCTCATAGGGATCATAGTTAAGTAAGAATTAAGATAATCAAAACCATAAACCTAACCATAATTTTAATCATAATCTATAAACCATAAAACTAATCATAAACCTAATCCCTTGTCCTAGGACCCCTTAACAACCATTTGTACCCATAAGATGTATGGTAAGGGGTCCTAAGGGGTTATAAGGGACTAGAACCATTAACCCACTATGAACCCTTACCATACACTAATATATCATAAGGGATCATGATGGGTCCTAAGGTGGCTTGTTCCTTTATTTTTAAAATCGAAAGAGAATGTGAGATATAATCTTTTTTGAAACCTTGTACATTCCAGAATATCACATCACTTATCAAAATAGTCCATACCATGAGGGAATGTTGGGTGATGTCTTTGTTAATCTTCTCTTATTCCTAACATCTCACAAGTTTCTCTTCAAAACTTCACTTAAACATGAGGGATCACGAGGTACTCTCAAACACTTGAGAGAGAGAGAGAGAGAGAGAGGAGAGAGAGAGAGAGACATCATTATCATATGAACCTAATTAAGGAATTCATATATGTATATGAAGGCATAATTTTCTTTATTTTATACCTCTAATAGTAGGAGAATAACCTATTTTATATCATCTTTCCAACTGTACATCCATAAATTTATCTTATCCTATATGTAGGTTAATACTTCTCATTTATTTCCTTCATATTCTACACATGTACATTGGGGTACTACCTTCACTCACCTATCCATCTTGTTTCATCCTATTTTACATTATAACAAGTTATAACTTCTTACATAGATCATTTTAGACCATCCACTTCATAAATCCCAACATCAATGTACAACATTACTAAGAATTTAATTCCTACTTCTATTTGATCCCTTTTATACAACTTGCCTCTTTTCATACATATTTCTACCCTAATATAGTTATTTCCTTATCCTATTACCTCACACCACTTTTTCATATTAGAAATAAGTTCTTAAATGATTTTAAATGATATTGAAGGATATAGGACCCATATTTTAATTTAGATATTAATTAAGTACAATTATGAAGTCCTATTATGTAAGCTACAGTAAAAACACATCAAGATAGATACTAAATAATCATGCAATTGTACACCACCTAAGTGCTTACAATTTATGATGGTATAGAGGGAAAAGTGGGATTGAGAGAAAAATAGTTATCGAAAACACAATGCACTTGTATCAAAAACATACAAAACTTATCCATGTAAGAGTCAATAGTTAGACTCAAGTGAGTTACTATTTACGTAAGGGACTTTAATAATTAATGACTTGATTAGTGTCAACCCATGCTCGGGTATATCTAATCATTTTAATCAAGATTAGGATAATTGGTATTAGGGGTTTTATTACATCACCATTTTTTTAGACAATTTAAATGTTAATGGTGTCCCATAGCTCATTTTAATTATCAGATTTGAGCGTATTATAACTCAACTCAACCCTGGATTTAGATTAACTTCTCATGCTTAGTCAATGTTCTTTATCAAATGGGACACATTATAAACATGAGGTTGAAACTTTAATCTTCAAGAGAAGTTGACCAAGTCTATGTTGGTCATGATGCCCCTTGAACCTGTTCAGGGTCTCACTAAGAACTTGAGGTAGTAAATTGTAACTTATTAGTCAACTTAGATAACTTTAGTGTTTTATTAAAAACAAGGTGTGTTTTTGCCCAACTTTTGGGCATGGCATGAGACATGTTAAAGAGGTTGCATCTAGAGCTATGGTACAAATTAGAGTGTGTGATCATAAAGGAAGATCAAGTGATGTCTCTAGATGAAATATCCATGACTACATAAGTTTATCTTATTTATGTGGTGACTTATGACTGTTTGAAGTTTTTCAGGTAGATAGGAAGAATAGGTTGAAGCCGAGGAGAAATGATTTGATTGTTGTGTCAAGATGGTTTGGATTCTAGTGTTACAATTCAGGATGTATTATCTTGACTATGCTATGGAGTTGTTGGCGTGACAAGTTATAGTGGAAAGGAGATCACTTAGTGGAAGGCACAAGATGTTCTTAGAACAATCGGCTAGATTCTTAACCGGTGATGTTGCACCATGTTGAATAGAGTATATAATTGACATAGTGTAGAAAACACACAGTGTTATCTAATTCACCATTCAAAATTATTTTATTTAATTTTCAATATCTATAAACTTATTTATATATTTAATAAATTTAATTTAATAATAAATAATACAAATAAATCTATCTAATAATTAAAACTATTGTATTTAGTTGAAAAAAATTATTAGGACCAATTAGAATATAGTATTTTTCTATTTTATTATATAAAAAAATTATAGTATAAATGTATGTTTCTTAAATCTTTAAATTATAAAAAATATATTGTAGCTATTTAATTGACTAAAATATTTTAAATCTATTATGCTTGAACATTTTTTTGAAATTCTTTGAGAAAATAATAATATCTTAAGTGTCCAAATGAGTTTTAGCAACCAGATTCCTTAAAACTGCTATACATATACTAAACCAAAAAAGTAATCTAAAGTTTTAGTTATTTTAAAATGGTTAATTATGCCCATTATCAGTGAAATATAACAAGATGTGTGCAATAAATAACACTAGAAAGATGGTTCTTGTTAAATGAGCCCCGAATGACCCCTATTTAGTGAAAATGTGTATATCTAACAATGATGATGCTACTATTATAGCTAAGCATCTATTGCAAAAGCTTTTACCAGCTTAACAGTTGTAGTAATACTCTAGATGAAACCAAAGGGGTCCTTCACCTTTCCATAGGCTCATTCCAATAGCTTATCTAATATCTACTTAGTCACTATTGCCCCTACCCTTTCAAAGGCACTTTACATCATCTTTCTCCAAGTGCAATATTACAGATGTACCTTTCATTTATCTATGTGATATAATTATTATTATCTTTACACATCATAATCATTATTATATTTATATTATAATTATTATTTTTATTATTGTAGGCCACAAAATATGGAAATATAAAAAGGTGTTGACAAAAATATTAACTTAATTTAAATTATAACAATAGTTTTAGAAAATAGTGATTAAAATTCAAATTGAACCCAAAACATCAACAATTAAAAAAAATTGAAATTGGAAGATGTAATTCCAATTCCACCTTTTCAAATGGAAGATGTATATGTTTATTTAAATGAGGATATACATCTCCCTCTTCCAATTTCACATTGCACTACCAAACTTTGAATTGAACAAATTTTGAATTAAAAAATGCCAATTCCGCCTCAATTCCTGCAACCAAATGGAACCTTAAAGTCCAAAATAAAATGAAAGATTTTAAATACAAAGCAAAACCAACTTTTAAAAAATCCAAAGATAACAAACTTCCCTTCAACTCCAAACCCTAAAATTTGTTCTCTCTACTGAACATACATTATGATTTTGAAAAAAAAAATGCTCTTATTTTATATCCTCCAACAAATTACCATTGGTATTATTTGAAATTCTAATCTTTGATATAAAAGTCCTTCTCTTTTCCACCTCTGTTCACCACACATTTATTTATAAGTTGTTTGAAAAAAATTAAATTCTTCTACAAGTTAGTCTTCCAACATTTTTTTTCAAAATGTGTAAAAACATTAAAAAAAAACTCTCATTAAATTTAAATGTCTAAAGAAATTTCTTTTGTAAAGATTCTTAAAAATATAATGGATAAACTTATTACATCACAAGATACCTATCATAATGTTTCCCCTAAAAATTATAGACATCCTCATATTATCTAATTATGATTTCTATCATCTTTTGTAAACATTTTTTGCTTATATGTTGCCCTAAAAATTTATAGACATCCTTATATTATCGAATTACAATTTCTATCATCTTTTGTAAACATTTTTGCATATATAACTCATAAGCTTCTGATAGAAAAAGATACCTATAATTCCCAAACATTGAGATTTTTCCCATCAATACAATCTCGTAGATATTTACAAGGCAGACAAAGTTTGAAAATTCCATGATATTTCTCACCAACAAAAAATAAAAAACAATATCAACCTTATGTTGATATATTATCACATACAATATAACGAAGAACCCACATTTTTATGGAAAAAGAAAAACTCCAGAGTTTTTAGTAAAGAAAATACTAACCACCCTTATAATATCAGGACAATGATATGGAAAAAACTGAGACTGTCAAAACAAAAAACTTAAATAGGGTAGTGGGTATTAGGAATAAGGGCAGATTGAGATGGATTTAGGTATAAGAAACAATCCAAAGACACGTCTATAGCCTTTCTTGCAGTGCACATCACATTTGCCACAATGGTTTTTTTGGAAAGCCACATTGAGAAAGTGACCATTGAAACATTGAAGACCGAAAGAGAACACATTTCTACATCTCCCTAGCTATTGCAATCTTTTAATACATTAGTACATGGAAGTCACAACACTGAGATTTGAGAGATTACTTAAATCATTTTTGTCGCAAATATGAAGGTGAGGACTGCATGTCATACTCTGATCTCAGCTGACGGATTCCATGCCTGAAAATGAAAAAGATAAGTTCAACTCCATGCAAAATATCATATATTCAACCTGAATCAAATTAAGGAATGAAATGGGTATTTGCAAAAGAATCCTACTTTCCAACACCCTTTTGAACATACCAAGGAATCGTGACATTATCGGTAATGTGATTTTTTACTATGAAAAATACACAATCACCTATGAGAACAACTATGAAAGACCCATTCGTAGTGATCAGGCTCTTTGTATGGCATAGACAATTCACATTCTTCGGTTCTATTTGCAAACAATCAGAAATATTTTTCACCTGTTACTCCTTTGTGACAGTGCCATTGCCTTCACTACATCTGTGTTTGAGATTTTTATTGCTAATATCAATCACTATAATTACAGCAGTTAACTTTTCCATGGATGTCATGATGAAGAGGGAAATGTCAATATTGATAATAGGTATCAATTTGGATGCGTCAGACTGTCTAAAGAAAATATTTATCTCAAAAATCAAAATTGATTTACCTGATTGCAGGGCCTAAATCGAGAGTTTTGCTGGTCTGGATCAAGATTTCTACTGGTCTGTGAAGAGAGGGGTTTCTTCAATATGAAAAATTGGTCGCTGCAGATATTTAAAAAATGTGGGCAGGATAATTCAAAAAGATATACGGGTGGGATAATTCAAAAATATATGTGGGCATCCACCGTTAGTAATTCTGTCTATGTATGGTATGATGTTTTAATCTAGTAGAAGCATGCATAACATGCGCTTTTTATGGGGAGCTTAGCTTCTGCCTTTCCAAATTGGCTTCTGAAAACTTTTCGACATTGACTCTAAATTAAAGTATATAAATATTATAATCATATTGATAAAAAAATTTTAGCATTATCTTCAATAATATGACTTGTATATTATTTGAAAAGATATATCTAATTGTATAAGTCGTATAGTATTTGGGAATAGTATATGATTGTATGGGCTAAAAGTTTGATATTTGTATATATAATATATTCAATTGCTAAGGCTTCACTTGATAATGAACCTTGGAAAATCTTAGTAAGAAACAAAAATGTCAGACATTTTTCTACTTAGTCCTCTTTCTTTGAAAGGGCTATACATAAATGACCTACTGTCAGAAAACTACTCTATAAAAGTTGTTGGCTCTAATGTCTTTAAAGCCATCTGGAAATCCTGGGACAGTATGAGAACACTAATAAGAAATATCATTGTCATTGATGAGAATAACAAGCTATGTAGTGAAAAATCCCTTCGGTGCAACCTAAAGAAAGGAGGCAAAACCCTTGGCTCAGTTACAAGATTGTTCAGAAAGGAAATGGGCAATTAAAGGACTTAGATAGTTTTCAGACATCATACAGGAGGGTAAGTTGATCAGTTGGCACGATTTGTGGAAGAAGTTTAAGATTCCGCAGACATAATGAAGAAACATATATTGCACATAAGCTTAATTAACCTAGAGACTATGAGGTGATTGAGGACAGGCTCTCCCTCCTTATGTAGCAAGATGAACCAGATTCCCTAGCGCTAAATCTAGGGCCATCTATAAAACTTTTTACGAATTTGCATGACATCTTTAACCATTTGAATTCTTGCTAGAAGCTGAACTTGGAACTTAATGAATGGGGAAAACACCTTTCCAACCATTGGCATAGACTTGTCCAACCAAAAAAATTTTGTTTCCTGTGCCTCTTATTTCTACACAAATTACATGTCAAATAACCCAATGGTGACATTAATATATGCTGCTGTTCCAAAGGACATGAAACTATACTCCATAGATTCTTTGATTTTTTTTAGAGAGGTATGGCATATTTTTGGCATTGACTTCCATCATAGCTATAATATCATGCATATCATCTCTAAATCACCATCGGGTTTCAATAAGAGATGCAATAATTTTTAGTCTACTCTTTTTGTTGAGGTGTTATGGGTCATATGGAAGTTATGTAATGAAGACATATTTCAAAATAAAGAAGGGTTCCTTGCTGAGTCTCTGCGGAGATTCATATATCATGATGTTTCTTTGTAGGCCAAAGTAATTTTAAAGATAGATGAAGAGAAGTTTGCAGACCTCTTAAAAGATGGAGTTTCTTAGATGTTGAAGAGAGAGGTGGCCTATGGGTATATAGTGGAAAAGAACTAATCTAGGACCTAACCTTTTGATTGGACCCTCAGTCAGATGAAATTAAAGTTGAAAGAAATTCTAGATAACATGGAAAAAGACATGGGTATAATAGGTAATGATAGAGCTACATCAATTGTTTCATGTCCTGCTTTAGATGTTGCTCATCCTACATCAATTGTTGTTGCTCCTCCTATAGCAGTTACCCCACTAGCTATTATTTCCCCACATCTAAACCAAGGATTGATTTTTCATTCTATGATTACAACATATACATTAAGAATGATAATATATTAAAATGGATGGTGGGAAACAAAGGCTAGACAACCTAGGTTGATCTCAGGAATAAAGAAGTTTAAATAGTCCATATCTTTTTTGTGCTATTATAGTTCTTCCTCATTATTGTTTTTTTGGTAGTGTAGCCTTTGGTTTGTTACAAAGTAATCATTGTAAATGATGTTATTACATTATATTCAATAGAAAAAAAAATTATTTTGATTTATATTGTAGTTAAAAGTACATTTTTTCAAAAAAAAAAAGTATATTGATTATTTTTATATATTATTTAGTTTTAATGGTTAAAAATAAATTATTTATTAAAAATAGAAAAAAGATAAATATTATTTCTTAGTGTGAACAATGTGAAAATTTTCTTTTGACTTTTTGTAATGTTGTTGTATAACAATGTGATAGTCAAGACCACAACGCTCTTTTAGGCCCATTTCCAACCTCAACTATATGAGATCACTTAGCCTTTTTTATATACTAGATAACATACAATGTGACCTTTATAGCCACAACAATATCCTCTATCCATATAGTATTAGGCTCTAATTGTCAAAACTAAATGAACACAATAAATTTATTAAAATTAAAATCATCCGTTGGAACCTCCAATCCTCTTTCACTTATGTACAATCAAGGAATCCTCTTAACTCCCTCTTGTTCCCCCATTTTACAATAATTTGTGCCCTATTTATAGTTGCAAAGGCCCCCTACAAGAATATTCCTAACTTGACTCTTAACACTAAAAATATTATGGAGTTAACATTTTTTCTTATAGTTGCACAAAGACTAGTCATTTATAAACAATGATCAAAGTTAGTATAAAAAAGTCCATATAAATCCCCAATAATCCTAGTTGTTAGCATACATTTTTTCCCTTTCTTAAAATAGATTTTAGATCCCAATAAAGTATAAACAGAAAAGAAAACCCCAATACTAACAAATGAGTTCCTTTGAAAGCAAACTCTTTGCAACTTTTAAGGTGCAACTACCTTCTGAAAAAGATTTTCAATACAATCTTATTTAACAGATAAAAGCAAAATCATGTGTGTTTTTAACTAGAAAACACATAAGGTCGACACTCAGTCCATCAACATGGAAAAGAATGTGCAGATTTTCAAAGAACAATATTTACTTCTAGCACAGCTTCTAACTTTAAAATCTTTTAAAATTAAAATTACTGTAATGATTCCCTTTATTACTCTAAGCACAAAAATCCACTCATATCATAGTTCAACTTCATTCAATATAACTCATCTCTATAGGAAAACAAACCATATATAGATAAACAACAATATTTATCATTTCAGAAACTCAAACATATATATAACACCATAAGATATTGTATATATTCAATGATATTAGTTTCAGAAAAGCTTAAAAGCATAGACTTTTTGAAAATAGTATCAAAAGATCTCAGAGAGTTGACTGACTCCCCAAAAGAAGAACCCTTTCTTTCTCATTATGTTTCCTATTTAACTTCCTTTTCTCCCGATGATATTTTTCAGTTTTAATAACTAAATCTTTCCTTCCGATGATATTTTTTAGTTTTAATAACTGAATCTTTCCTTTCGATAAAATCTCTTCATCTCCTTTCTTTTACTTTATCAGGCATAATGTTCTTAAACATTATGTTTGCAAGGGTAGTAATAAAACTTTAGACACATAATGTAAAGTTTAATTTTAAAACTTTGTCTAATTTAACCTCTGCAATTAAAACAAGAAGTTGCTGGCCTCTCTGATATACCTTTACATAGTCACGTGTAACTTTTGAATGCGAACAAATAATACTAATCACTCCAGTCAGATCTTGCGTCATTTGTTTCCCCACAACATATCCAAAATTGGGCCAAATCCAATGGTGGACTCAAAAGTTATGGCTCTCATACTGAGACCTATTTTTCAGCCTACTAGTTTTCTAAACATATCATATTTTAATTAATGCAGGCTGGTTGATACAACCAGGAAAGGAGATAAAATGTTCTAGCTCCAATGTTGTACTGAAAATAATATGTGGATAATGTTTGTATTTGAATATAACTGGTAAATTGGGAATCCATTTCCTTTTGAGCTACCAGATAGGTAATGTGTGTTGCTAGCTAGGCACTATTAGCTGCCAGCTAGACATTATGAGTTGCCAGCTATCTTTCATCATGACATGGCATATGTGTGCTGCCCCATCATATGCGACGGTTTTGGACTTCACATAAAACCTCTTCAAAAGCACAGGTTTGATCATCTTTAAAAGAATTTACCTCTAGAGAGTTAGTTATTTGACCAGAATATTCCATCAGTCAGACCTTTGACTTGAACTTGAAATTGAACTTGAAGTTGGTGAGGTTCAAGGTTCAAGTTCAACTTTGACATATTACTGACTGAAAGACAGACAAAATAAATACTGTGACCTTCTCACAACATCCGATAGAATCTTGAACTTGAACTTGAACTTGAACTTAGGAGGTTCAAGTTCAAGTTCAACTTTCATATCTGATTGACTAAAAGACCAATGACTTTAAGGAATACATTCTACTAGCGACCTTCTACAGAACTTGAACTTGGGAAGGTTTAAGTTCAACTTCAACTAAGACTTTTACCTGGACAAAATAATTGGCTGTGAGAGCAAAGAATAATACAAGTGTAACAACTAGCTCTGACTGGGGATGTGGACTATGAGGGACACAAAGAATCCAACAATCTCTGGTATGAAGCCAGTGCATTATCCATTGGGCCATAGAGTCATTATATCATGGAGGATGGGGAACTTCTTTTGGAGAGGACAACACACCAAAACACTAAAACAACCAGTAGACTAAAACTAAACAGCAGTAAAGAACTAACCAAACCAGACCAACAACTAAAGCTGAAACCAAGGCCAACTAAACTAAGCACAAAAAAACTCAAGGAGAGACGAGTTATTTACAAATATATATAGGTAAGAAGACCTCACCATATAAACCAAATCCAAGAAACACTTACATAAAACCATTCACCGGCTACGAGAAGAATGAGCCTTTCTGGAACAAAGGGTTGTATCCAAATGAGTTAGCCTGGTACAACCTCCACATAGCATACTTTTTATCATTGTAAATCCAATTGATTATGTGCAATAACTTAATGAGCTTATATCCAGATCCAAACAACCATATCTCATCATAGATCACTACTTTGACCTATATTTCCAGCAAGGAATTTTCAAGACCCTCTCCCATTGGCGGCAGAAAAAAATTAGGCTCAAACTTTCTTAAGAGGCTCATGCCTTTATCATGATCAATATTCGCAAGATCCCAATCTTTGAAACAATTTTTAGCAATTAAAACACTTTCAAAATAAGAATGGACTTCATCTAGCATAGGGTCAACATGGACTGGAATAACTTCATCATGTCTTGCTACTACTAAATTTGAAAATGATCTATCCAAGATAAATGCATCAGAAAAATTAATACCTGAATCTTTATCTTTGGGATCTTCTTGCTTGATTGTTGATAAGAACCTTTCAATAATCTCTGCCATGTTTAAAGAATCACCACCCAAGTAGGCCAATGATGATTTGGGTTGCAATACTTTGACAATATCATCATCATTAAATTTTGCATCTATCTTAGCTGAAACATCATCTTTCTCTTTGTATGTTTTGGAATCTACCTTTTCAAGAAAACTTTCATAATTAAAAGACTCTTTCCCAAGGCATGATTCCACTTCACCTTCATTATAAACTATTGCATGCAACCCATCTTTTGCTACTGCTATCAAATCCAAAGGATTTTCACTTTTAGATTGCATGAGTGGAAGTTCCAAACTTGCTGATGCTTGGTATTCATGAGGCTGCACCATGCATGGTTGTGAAGAAAAAGAGAGAACTTTTGTAATCTGACTTGTGTAAGGAAATGTATTTTCTTGGCTGCCTAACAATGTTTGAGGCTATAATGCTTTAGATGAGCCAACATTATCTTGTTCTACTACATTTTCTCTAGAGTCTCCCTCTCCAATTGAGTTTGCAAAATTAAAGGACACCTTCCTTAAGCATGAATATGCTATGTCCTCATCATATGCTTTATTAGAAAAACATGGAGTGTCTTCATCTTGGAAAGTAAAAGATTCTAGGGTAGAACCAACAATTTCATGCATGAAATTAAAAACTTCATATTTAGGTTGTGTATGAATCTGAAATATCTCATTCTCTATATTCATAGCAGTAGGGTGATCCTTTAGATTTTCAAAACTAAAACCCTCAAATTTAGGTAGAAAAGTGGAATCATGCACAATATTTTCTTCCAGATTAATTAGGTTTTCCATGCCTTGTTCATTTGGACTCACCCATCCATTCTTTTCGTGAGGCTCTGAGATTTCTTGCTCACCCATAACAAGGTAATTGTATGAGAGGGATGAAAATAGAATAACTAGAACTTCATCATCATCCACCTCTAGTTCCTTCTCAAGCCACTGCACTTTTTTCTTATACTCTTCTAGGTCTTTCAGTTTGTGGAACCCATGACACAAGCTCTTCCATAGTAGGGTAGAAGTATGATCATCTTCAAGGCTGAGATTTGTTTTCACAGCATGTGAAATACTCTGTTTGTAGTGCTCCCAAAAATCTTGCAACACTTTGTCGTTAATTTGGATGATCTCCAAGATGGTAGGGTTGGGTTTCATCCTTCTTGAGACCTTTCTATTTGGCATGGTCATTGTATAGAGTCACTAGTCTCTTACACATAGAGACAAAATAAAAACTGAGGAACCAAATGTCAGCCATTAATCTTTTCTTCCGAGTCCCTAGTGGAGTTGCCAAAAACTAATAGCATACAGTTTTTCCCTTTCCTCAAATAGATTTTAGATCCCAATAAAGTATAAATAGAAAAGAAAACCCCAATACTAACAAATGAGTTCCTTTGAAAGAAAACTCTCTGCAACTTTTAAGGTGCAACTACCTTCTGAAAAAGATTTTCAATACAATCTTATTTAACAGATAAAAGCAAAATCATGTGTGTTGTTAACCAGAAAACACATAAGGTCAACACTCAGTCCATCAACATGGAAAAGAATGTGCAGATTTTCAAAGAACAATATTTACTTCTAGCACAACTTCTAACTTTAAAATCTTTTAAAATTAAAATTACTGTAATGATTCCCTCTATTACTCTAAGCACAAAAATCCACTCATATCATAGTTCAACTTCATTCAATATAACTCATCTCCATAGGAAAACAAACCATATATAGATAAACAACAATATTTATCATTTCAGAAACTCAAACATATATATAATACCATAAGATATTGTATATATTCAATGATATTAGTTTCAGAAAAGCTTAAAAGCATAGACTTTGTGAAAATAGTTTCAAAAGATCTTAGAGAGCTGACTAACTACCCAAAAGAAGAACCCTTTCTTTCTCATTCTATTTCCTATTTAACTTTCTTTTCTCCCGATAATATTTTTTAGTTTTAATAACTGAATCTTTCCTTCTGATGATATTTTTTAGTTTTAATAACTAAATCTTTCCTTCCGATAAAATCTCTTCATCTCCTTTCTTTTACTTTATCGGGCATAATGTTCTTAAACATTATGTTTGCAAGGGTAGTAATAAAACTTTAAGCACATAATGTATAGTTTAATTTTAAAACTTTGTCTAATTTAACCTCTGCAGTTAAAACAAGAAGTTGCTGGCCTCTCTAATATACCTTTACACAGTCACGTGTAACTTTTGAATGCAATCAAATAATGCTAATCTCTCCATTCAGATCCTGCGCCATTGGTTTCCCCACAACATATCCAAAACTAGGCCAAATCCAACAGTGGAGTCAAAAGTTATGGCTCTCGCACCAAGACCTATTTTTTAGCCTGCTAATTTTCTGAACATATCAGATTTTAATTTATGCAGGCTGGTTGATACAACCAAGAAAGGAAATAAAATGTTCTGGCTCCAATGTTGTACTAAAAATAATATGTGGATAATGTTTGTATCTGAATATAACTTGTAAATTGGGAATCCATTTCCTTTTGAGCTACCAGATAGGCAATGTGAGTTGCGAGCTAGGCACTGTTAACTGCCAACTAGACATTATGAGTTGCCAGCTGTCTTTCATCATGACATGGCATGTGTGTGCTACCCCATCATATGCGACGGTTTTGGACTTCACATAAAACCTCTTCAAAAGCTCAGGTCTGATCATCTTTAAAAGAATTTACCTCCAAAGAGTTAGTTATTTTACTAGAATATTCCATCAGTCAGACCTTCGACTTGAACTTGAACTTGAACTTGAACTTGGTGAGGTTCAAGGTTCAAGTTCAACTTTGACATATTACCAACTGAAAGATAGACAAAATAAATACTACGACCTTCTTGCAACATCCAACAGAATCTTGAACTTGAACTTGAACTTGAACTTAGGAGGTTCAAGTTCAAGTTCGACTTTCATATCTGATTGACTAAAAGACCGAAGACTTTAAGGAATACATTCTACTTGCGACCCTCGACAAAACTTGAACTTGAACTTGAACTTGGGAAGGTTCAAGTTCAAGTTCAACTGAGACTTTTACTTGGACAGAATAATTGACCGCGAGAGCAAAGAATAATACAAGTGTAACACTAGTAATGAAAGAAGGAACACTTGGAAGCTTTTTATTTAGTGTAAAATTGGTTTACATCAATAATTTATGTTTCATTGATTTGACCTCTATCATATAGATCCTAGGATGCCATTAGATAAAGCATTTCGGTGAGCTTTTAGGTTATGTGGTATAACCATCAGTTTCATCTAAAAGACCTATCCATATCATATCCTAATACAAGGTTAAGTACTTGTACATTTTATACACTTTTTCCCTCTCATTTTAAGACATTCTAAAATAAAAATTTAATTCCTCTTGTATCAATATAATTTTTCTAATTTTTCCCACTTTCTTGTGAGGTTAGACCCACTTCTAGTGTTCATGGCTCGTTATCTTCTATTGGTCTAGGACACAAATTATTGAAACTATAAATCAAGTTAAACAATTAAAAAATTCTTATAGTTGCTTCTTCTTTCTCTACACAATAAATATACATTATTCTACTAATTTTGACAATCATTGTCATTCCCTTTTTGCGAAAGAGATGTATTAATTGTAAACAAGGTTATTATAAATTTAGTTTGCTAATGGTCCTTTGTAGGGTGACATATTCACAATATTTTAGTCTAGATCTAGATACATTTAAGTTGTTTGTCTAAATTAACATATTACCTTCTTACCCCCTCTTCTTTATTTATATATGTGTAGAGATTTTTTTACAAATAAACATTCTTTATATTATTGATATACATATTTTTATGTTCAATTTTAACTATGGGAAGGCTAAAATTTGGATGTTATTTTCAGAGATTGCTTTCTCCAAAACATTATCAAAGAAAAGTTCCACATCTCCTCCTATATCAAGGTGAGTCTAGTTCATGGCTTTATCATTATAACATCAGAATGAAGATTGATATTACAACCAAGTTTTAAAAGGATTTGAAAATAAATAAATTATTTCACCAATTTTGATAACATTATTTTATTTGCATTTTTTGCTTCACAACCTGTCGTAGAACATGGAATATGTATCAAATGAAAAAGGTGTTAAAAATGAAAATAAATATTAGAGAGCCAAATAGATGATGCATGTATCTATTTTTATTAAATTATTTATTTTTTAAGGTTTTTAAAATAAAATTACCCTCTCATTTTACTCTAACCAACCTAATTAAATCCTTTTGTTACTCCTCTTAGGACCAATCGGTCAGGGTTTGTGAAAATTTTATTTGCAAATTGGTTTATATGTTTCTCTTAGCCTCTTCACATTTGAGCTAATCCAAGGTTTATGAGTCTAAACATTCTAGTTTTAATATGGTGAACTTTTTGTCCTCCAAGAACTAAATATCAACTAAATATTCATTTTATTAATATTCATTCTTAGCTCTTCAAGTTTTGTCCAAAGTCTTCATCTTAAACTCTACTCTTTTCTCCATTGTCCAACTTCCTCAACTTAGAAGCATTCCTAGGACTACTTCCATATATAACTTAGAATGGTGATTTCCAGTGCTCCTATTTAAATATTTTTATGAAAATAGTTTCTATAGTGAAACCAGATCCTACCCCTTGGGCTTATCTCCTATTAAACAGCTCAATATATTTCCCAAACTCCTATTCACCACTTCTATTTCCCATCAATTTGTAGATGGTGCACTAAGTTGAACTTCAAATTTATCTTTAGTTTTTTCCACAATATCTTCAAAAGTACCCAACAAACTTAGTGTCTCGATCTAAAACTATGCTCTTTAGTAGACCATGTAGTCTCACCACTTCTCTAAACAATAATTTTGTCACATGAACAAAATCATTATTCTTTCCACAAGAAATGAAATGTATCATTTTTTAGAACCTATCCACCACCACCAAAATGAAATTATTCCCTCTTTGAGTCCTTGGTAAACCAATAAAAAATTCCATACTAATATCCTCCCATGGCCTCTTTGGTACAGGTAATGGCTGATATAACTTTGTATTCTTCTTGGTTCCTTTTTCCATCCAATATATTCTACAACTTTGCACAAAAAATTTCATCTTGTTACAATTTCTGTTAATAGTAATACTCACTAACCAGGACAATAGTTTTATCTCGACCAAAGTGTCGAATTGATCCTCCACTATGCTTCTCTTTGATTTGGTTCTTCCTCATGGAACTCTTGAGAATACACAACTAGATACCTTTGAATAAAATACAATCTGGGATTATAAAATCCATTCACTTGGTCTTGTCTAGTGTAACAGGTTATGCACAAGCTCTCTCTAGGCCTCACCAAAAATAGAATCCTTAGTGTATAAACTCTTGAGTTCTCAGAACTTAACAATTTTGATTTGCATCTCTATCAAAAAATCATGCCTCCTACTTAGGGCATCTGCAACCATGTTAGACTTTTCACCATAATGTGTTTCAAAACAAAAGTGTAACTCTACAAAAATTCAACCGATTTTAAATGTCCTTGATTGAACTTTCCTTGTCTATTGAAATACGTTAGAGCTTTATAATCTATAAACAAAACAAACTCTTTAGACAAAAGATAATGTCTCCACTTCCTCAATGCCTAAAATATAGCATAAAATTTGTGATCATAATTTTTTTAATTTTGGAATCATTTGCCTTCTCACTAAAATAAGAAATGGGTTTACCTTTTTAACTCAATATAAATCCTTGGAGTAGGCCATTAAATGATAGCTTTCACTTTATTTGGGTCCATTTTAAGACCATCTTCTAAGAAAGAAAATCTTGGGTAGACTAACTCCTTCACAAAACTGCACTTCTTTAGGTTAATCAACAACTTCTTTTCCCTTCAATTTTCAAAGACCTTAAGATCAAAATATCATCCAAGTAAACAATAGAAAATTACTCAAAAACTCTTTCAATACCTTATTTATGAGCCACATGAATGTGTTGGGTGCATTGGTTAGCCCAAAGGGCATGACCAACCACTCATATAAGCCCTCCTTTGTCTTGAAGGACAGTTTCCATTCATCTCCTTCTCTAATCCATATTTGGTGATATCCACTCAACTCCACTCAAAAAATTGATATTATCATGCATCCTTGTAAAGGGAAACCCATACTTGATAGTAATCGTATTGATATCTTAATAATGTGTACACAATCTCCACTCTCCATTTTTATTTTGTGCTAGTACTGTTAATACAACATATGGACTCAATCTCTCTCCAACCAACCCCATCTGCAATAACTCTTGCACTTACCAATTCAATTCTCCACTCTTTTCTAGAGTCATTATATGGGCTTCAAGACTTATTTGGAGAGCTTTCTCTAGGAGTATTAAAGTCTATTTGACAACTAATCTTTTTTATTTGTGGAAATCCATTAGGTACATCATCAAATACAATATCCTAAAACTCATCCAAAAAAAATTCAACTTCCATGAGTACATCTACTTCCTCTTTATCAACTTTTGGAATTAAAGAAAAATATATATGATCATGATTCATGCCTTCTAGAAGTTCCATTACATCATTTAAACACGTTCTCACATTACTACATACTTTTTCCTCTATTTCCTTCAATGGCTTCATCTTGTGTCAGACTCCATCCTTTTTCAAAGAATTGGTATTTCCACACCCATCATATATTGTATGAGGATCAAATTGCCATTGTATCCCTAAAAACATATGACAAACATCCATATTCATAATATCACACAAAACCTCATTTTATGATAGCTTCCAATTTTAAACTTTAGTAGACATTTCTCATTGACCAAAACTTTGTGGTCCTTCTGCAACCAAGCAATCTGATAGGGATTCAAATGATTCCTTCTCTCTAATTTGAATTTGTTAACCATTTCCTATAGAATAAGGTTATCGATACTACTACCATCTACAATGATAGTTCATACCTTACCATTACACTTACATCTAGTGTGAAACAAATTCATCTTTTTCCGAGGTTCCTTCTCATAATTTGGAAATGATCTTTTTGTAATAAGAACCTCTCCTCTTTCAACAAATTCAAAATGTGACAACTCAACATATTCATATACATGTACAAGTCATGGATGTTTTTATATCTTCTAGTTGTCCTCCCTTGATGTTGGGGACACTCATAAGCTCCACGTCCTTCTTCTCTGTATTGGAAACATGTCCCATAAAAACCTCCTCTTCCTAGTCCTTTTCCTCTTCCTCTTCTTCTATGATCTCTACTATTTTGATCACGAGGATGATAGGAATTATTTAGCCTCCAATTTTGACTCTTACTAGAGACACCATTCTTATTTTGATCTTTATTTTGGCATCCATAATACTATCCACTTGTCTTTCCACCACAACCTCTTCTATTTTTCTTGCTCTCAAACTTCTTGTTTATATTTCTTTCTACCTCCAAAGAAAATTGATGTGCATCTTCAATGGTACACATTCTTACCATTACTAGCTCTTCTTGAATACCTGGCCTCAACCCATTTATGTAAAAATTAACCTTATCTTTTTTGGCTTCAGCATGACCCATTATGATAAGGAATCTATAGACCTCTTCTCTATATTCCTTGACAGATCCTCTTGCTTGCTTCAACCCTTGCATTTTTTGAAAAAACCAAGCTCATATCAAAATGAATCAACAGTCTCTTCAATTTTTTCACCATCTAATCTCATCCTATTATCTTCTCCTTCCCTCTTTTGTTTCTCTCCAATTAAACCTCTTTCCACCAACTTTTAGCATGACCTTCTATTTTGGCCATTGCAAATACGACCCTCTCAGGATCTCCTACTTCTTCCTACTCAAAATAATCTTCCATATCATTTCTCCAATTAATCAACTCTTCTAAATTATAATTTCCAAAAATGGGAAAACTTCAATTTTTTGTCTCTTTCCAATCTTGGGAATAACGCTAAAAAATTCTAGCTTCATCAAGATCTCTAGTTGTTTCTTTCTCTTCTTTAAAATGTACTTATTCTTCAAATTCATCCTCACTTCAACTCCTCTTGTAGTTCTTGCACTTGTCTTTCAAGAGCTATAAAACCCTCTTCTATCAAACCCACAATTCTTCCACCAAGGTTCCTTTATTGAGTCAATTGTTGCAGTTATCTCTTAGACATTCAACTAGAGTCTTCGTACAAACTACCCCATATTCAGTGATCTTTCTATGCACTCAAGAAATTATTCTTTGATACCATTTGATGAACGGTACTCCCCTTACGCAAATACACACAACATAAGAGATAAATAAATAGAGAATTTCAAGAATCAAACAATTACAAGAAACACAAACACTTGCTTTCTATTATCTTCAATAAAATGACATTACAATATTAAAAAAATCAAGCTACAACCACATGGACATTTTCATTACAAAAATCCTCGAGCCAAAGCCACCATAAGCATGATTAGAACTACCCTTGGTAACCTCTCATTGTATTATTTATATTGGGAAGTTTAACCATCAAATAGGGTTGTAGAATTTGTAATCGCCTATTTTTTAGGCTAACCATCTCTATATTATTTTTCCCTACATTCCAGAATATGTCCAGGATATGCCCCAAATGGGTTTTGGTACTCATTCTAGAGTATTTGAAGGGATTTTATTTTTTCTCATAAAGTAGTGCTTCTTTTGGAGGCCATATCTTATGAACCATGTACCTAGTTAACTATTATAACTACTTTTTTTAAACCTCTCAAAGAGAACTATTACTAAAACTCTGAAATTTTATCCTAGGAAAAGTTTTATGCCCTTTCAAAGCCTCTAAGGCCTTCAAAACTAAGGTCAAAGTTTCTATACCACCTTGTCAAAGTAGAAAATTCAATGTCTTCAAAATTGGACTTGATCTTTCCATAAAACTTCACTAGTATGCTTATATATCCAAAATGATCCTCTCAAAAATTAATTGGAGCAATCTATGTTCAAATGAAAACTTGCTGAAAACTAGTAACCCTATCCAAACAACCCTTATTGAAAAACTAGACAATATTTTTAGGTGACACAAGATTTCCCTTACAGCTTGGATACTCCTACATCAAATGTGTACTTGGGTGATAATTATCATTTAAATACCGTTGGCCTTAGTAAAGTTAGAATCAAGTTTCTTAATTATAGAATGAGAAAGATTAATGATGTCCTACATCTCACTAATCCAACACAAAATTTGTCATCTTTAAGAAAACTAATATATTCTAGCATGCATGTATCTTTTATTATGTGGGGCAAGAAATGTCAATAGGCTATATGGTGATTATTATAGGACTCATGATAGGCACATTGCATAAGATGGACACATACACTAGTGAGTGTAATATTAATTTTGTGAAGACAAGATTTACGGATACTTCAGTGGAAAATGTGAGGGATTAATGTTCAATAGATGGTAATGGATTATTGGTACCTAAGGTTTCTTTTTCTTCTCAATCAAAGATACCTTTAGATAATACTATATCATGATACTAGAGAATTGACCACATTGGAGACAAGGGTATAAGGACCTTGAGCAATAAAAACCTTGTTGAAGGTTTAAATTATTGCAACCTTGATTCTGATTTCTAGGTGCATTTCAGTTATGTAAAATTAAATTGCACTCAATTTTACTCGAGTTCTTAGAAATCTTGTAGTTTGTTGGTGTATGCAAAATAATTGTATTGAACACACCAATGAAATATTAATTTGAAGAGTTACATCTATTTGATAAAAATGTAAATTAACACAAGAAAAATCCTCAAGACCATCTCATTGTCCTCTAATTTCAAAGACCTATTTAGCCTTTTAAATTTTCTCTCAACAACATTTATACTTCATAGATGACAACTTGAAATATGAGATTTACTAAGATTATTCAAATGCAAGATATATGAAAGATAAGATACAATATTAATGATGCTAGATGCAAGGTTATTGATGTAAGCTATGTAAATGAAGATAAAATACAGCTATACGATTCAATCCATATTGATTTAAGCTAAGAAATAATCTAGATGAGTGCAATATTAAGATAGAAATGAAAAGACAATGTACAATTAAGCTAAAATGATATCTATGCTTAATGGTTTGAAAACTAAAATTATCATTACCACTATGCAATAAATGAATTGATCTTTAAAACTAGCATTATAATTATACACATGAGAAAGTGGATCATTCTACCTCCAAAATGAGGCCTATTTATGGGATTTTGAAGGCCTGGGGGTGATGTGTCACAAATGAGTGTTCAAGATGCATTTTGTTGAGAACGAATGGCTAATATGTAAAATAGAGGTTTTCCTCTACCATATGGGAACAAGTGGCAATTTGCTTGGAATGCGATGTGCGCATGTGTCCAATTTTGTTGCAAATAAGGAAAATTGTTGTCATGTGTCTTTTAGATTTGTTGAGAGAGGATAGGAATTATTAAATCAAGATAATAAAATATCTTAAGCATAGGATGAGGTGTCAATGACATATCATGTGTTGGTTAAAAAGGAGGATGATATGGAAAATATGAGAATGGGGTGGATTTTGAATCAATTTATTAATGAGTTGGAAGAAATTAATTAATGATATGAACTATATAATTAAATGGTTAAATTTAATTACATAGTAGAGGAATTAAGATTTTGATTAATTCAATAACTTGTATTTAATTAATGATGTTCTTGACCAAATTTAGGTGTATACTATAATGTCCCCATTTTAAAATATGATTGAGTAATAAATCATAAAAATAATAAATAAATAAATAAAAGAACAAATAAAAATAATCTAATCTAATTCAATAATACAATTAATATAATAGTATAAATATTTCTAATATATAATAAAAATAATAATATTTAATAATAATGAAATTAAAATATTAAATAAATAATATTGTAATATTTAAATTTAATATTCTATTAAGTACTAATAATTAGTGATGAATGAACTACTAGAAAGAAGATTGGTTGTCAATTATAAACCTCTTAATGCATGTCTTGAAAGTAATCAGCATCCCCTGCCCAGCAAGGATTATATATGGCAGCGAATTCAAGGATGTAATGTTTTCGGCAAATTTGATCTAACAAAAGGATTTTGGCAGGTGAAAATCAGAAAAGAAGATCAATACAAAACAGCTTTCTCAGTCCCACAAGGGCTGTATGAATGGACAGTTTTACCATTTGGAATCAAAACTGCTCCCTCCATCTTTCAAGGTATTATGGATAAAATCTTTGCCCCTTATGCAAAATTTCTTCAACCTTACATAGATTATATTTTGATTTTTAGTCAAGATCACAAATCTCATCTTGAGCATCTCAAGAAATTCTTGTCAATATGTCAGACAAATGGAATTTGTCTAAATCCCTCCAAAATTAGTTGGTGTACTGAAAGCCTTATTTTTATTGGCACACGAATTGAGGCAAATGGAAAGATCTATCCACAGAAACATCTCCTTGAAACAATTCAATAGGTAGAAGTCAAGGATAAGAAATCATTACAACGATTCCTTGGATTAATCAATTACATTGCAGGATACTTCCAGAATATTGCAAAAGCACGCAAAGAGCTCAACAAACTGTTAAAGAAAAATGCACCTCCTTGGTCTGACGTTCACAATCAAGCTATTCAACAAATTAAGCAGCAATGTCTTCATCTTCCTCACCTTAAAATCCCGGGATCTGGCAAGAAAATTGTTCATACAGATGCAAGTGACACCGCATGGGGTGCAGTACTGTTAGAAGAAGTAAAATAGAATAATCAAATCAGAGAAGAAATTGTCAGGTATGAATCTGGATCTTTTAAAGGTGTTGAACTTAATTACCACTCTACACATAAAGAACTTTTAGCCATGGTCAAAGCATTTGAAAAGTTTCAGCTGTTTATTGGTGACCATAAATTTCTTCTACGAAGTGATTTGAAAAATCTTCCTGGATTCTTCTGCAAAGAATCAAAAAATAAAGTTGCGCGAGCAAGATTGCTCCGCTCGGCACAAATTCTTGATACTTTTGATTTTGATATAGAGCACATTGAAGGTTCCAAAAATATCTTAGCTGATTTTCTTAGCCGAGAAGGATCTGTTCACAGGGTTCATAGTCTCAATCACATTCAGCTAGGGGAAGGTCACAGAGAAGTTGTTTTACAGCCAAATCTCTTTACAAAACAAGCTCAGTCTCAGGAAGATATCATTGATAACCTTGATATGGTGTTCAATAGTTATGCTGATAATTGTCCTTGGACATGACAACTCTATGAAGATCGACGAAGAGTGTTGATTGAAGAATTCACTCATAATCAACAAGCCCAGCAACAACAACACAATGTCTGAATGATCAGAGAATGCAAAGAAGAATATAATTTTATTGGCAATGTGCCATGGCAAGAAAATTTGAATGTTCTAACACATCAACTGTATCTAGAACAAAGGAATCGACATTTTGAAGCATCATGACAACTTCTAACTGATGCAGTAATTCAACGACAACCTTGTCATCCATCTGATGAAGAAATCAAAAATTATCTCCAACATGCAGTCAGCAATCCTACCTCTCCTAAATGGCCTATTATCACCAGTGTGATCTCTTTTGAATGGCCTACTCAAATCCTGAGCAGCACTCATATTCCTGATCAGCAGCGATGGTTAAGCATCAATCAATTGGGAAATTATTTCAGAGTAGTTTTCCCACATGATCATCAGATACAGCCAACAACCTGTAATTATGGGTATTTGCATAAAATCACATTCCATTCCTACATTGACAATCCTATAAATAGGTATATCTTCTCTATCTATGGCCCCTCTTTGCAGCGACAAAATACCATGGAAATACAAAGTTTACATCATTGGGCACATCCTCATACCAGACAACCAATTTGGATCTTCACTATTTTCCACACCAAACCAGAACCGTGAGATATTGGTAATCCCACAAAACAGGCACATGTTCATCTTTGTCAAAGAATTCTTTGGAAAGAAGAAACTCTTGAAGAAAGATTAATGAACGTAATGAGTATTCCATCTCAGGAAGAATCAGATAGTGATCTTGAATATCACTCACCAAAGCATCAACAATATACCTAAGTGGATGGGGTTGTCATCCACACTTCTACTGTCTTACGTGACCTCATCTGACGTGTCAGCTTTTGGGAAGAGCTGATCATTTCTCTAAAAACCATCCATATGTGTTTTTGCACATATTCATTATGTACGTGGCACATATTGGCTCTGGAGTAATGAGTTTCCCAACCATCAGAAATCATAATAATTGTACACCAGTGACCAAAGTCTGGTTAAACAAAACTAGGGGTAGACTCCACTACCGTCCTAAAAGGGTTAGCCCGACACCTTAATAGGGTCCGTGTTCTTTATCTCTTCACGGGTTTAAAAGAGATTCTCCCGTAGTCACTTTTGGGTGTAAAGTGAAAGCATCATGAGTTGCTTGTCTCTACTCGTTTGTCAGCACACTATTGTGTTCGTAGATATTGGGGTCCACTCAGACCGACATACAGGTCATAGTGGGCATCTACTATAGTAGTGCACTCTGCTTTAATAAAGTGGTTCTCCTGATTCTTGACATGTGTCAGCAATCGGTTGAGACCCCCTCTCCAATTTGCCTATAAAAGCATGCTTCCCTTAGAGAGAAAGGCATTCGGAGTTGAGTAAGTCTAGAGTCTTGAGTCTAGGATAGTTCTGCAAGTAGAGAGTATGGTCTCATCCTTTTGGATGATCAGAAATCAGACCTTGCCCTTAGGATGTCTTACCACATGAAGCGTAATCTCTTCATCTTTTGTTGTGTCATATTGGTAATACTTTTGGTATGTATATTTGCTTGGTTTGTCCATGTATAAGCGCCCGATGGATGTAGTAGAAGTGATCTTGTTCTACTCTCAGAGCTTACTGTAAAAATTTGGTCTCGGATTAGGAGAGTTGGTATGTGGTTGTGGATAGTTCCCCATAGTCTCAGGATTGACTCTCTTGCCTAGGATTATTCAGCCACGCCCACGTGAGAGCGGTAAAAAAAATAAATTTTCACATTATAGATTACAACAAATGTATCGTCAAAATGATTATGTTATTTTGAATGCTATAACTCAAAACAAATAAAATCCACTAACATCATTCAAAAACTGAAACATCTCATTACGCCAAAATTCCCTATAATGAGAAAAACTACCTCCGGAAATCTTATCGAAGTAGTGCCCCGTTAATGTCTGTGTTTCTACAGTAGATAACGTTATTGTTTGCACCTTCGTCTTTGTCTTGATAATATTTTCTTCCTCTGCAGTGACAAGCAGAACCTTTGAGCAACCATAAATTCTTATCTTCTCCAAACTCGTCAAATTCCAATAACACTGTGGTAACCTTTGCAATGCGTCACATTTCATTATTGTCAAAGTTTTAAGTGAAGGAAGTGCCCCTTCTTCCACAATTGGCAGCTGCTCTAGCCTCTCCACCTCTAACATTGAAAATATCTCAAGCTTAGGAAATCCTCTTCCCTTTCCAAATTCCTCTGGTAGCTTATCTATATTGGGGCATTTAACTATGTCTAGTTGCTTTAGACTGGGAAGTTTGTGCAAAGCAGGTAGCTGTTTCAGCATGCGGCAGTTAAAAATACTAATGGAGCTCAGATGTTGAAATACACAAAATGAATTTTCTATCTGGAGTAACTGAGGACACAATAGCCAGAGTTTTCTCAAATTTGACATGGAAGTTATGTCTTCAGGTAGTCTTTCCATACCTTTGAGATGCAAATATAGAAACTCCATCTGCTTCATATTTCCCAGCATTCCTTCTCGAATTATTTCACTGTTATTTTCAAGCCCCAACCTTTTTAGGTGTTGCAAGGAACCTAAATCACTGATTGAAAGCGATTTTTTTCCTCTTATTCCACATTATATTTCAAGAACCATGGGCAGCCAGGTACTCTAGAGACGTAAGGTGTGATAGCCCATAAGGCAAGTACTGCAAATGTTTACATGAACCAATGTCCAAAAGTTTTAGGGAAGTCAACTTAGAAATGCCGGCCGGAAGTTCTGTGATATCAGATCGATAAAGATCTAATATTTGAAGGTTTTGGAGAGCAGCAACAGAGTCAGGTAGCCTTTTGATTGGCACAGAAAATAATCGAAGGCAAACTAAATTCCTTAAACATTCCATGTTTTTCGGTAACGACTGGAGTGCAGTTTTTGACAAATCCAAGACCTTCAGAGAGGTCATACTGCGAATCACCTGTTTTGGAATTTTTGTCAAAGAAGGATTCCAAGCAAGCAGCAAGGAACGGATGTGGGGAGCTTTGAATGACTTTGGAATTCAAGTCAGACTGTTGTCACTCAAAGAAATTCTGACATGTTCCGAACGGCCATTCCCTTGAATCTCAAGAATGCCTCTGCCTGATTGAAAGAAACATTTTTCTTCCTTCTCAGCAATATGATGTGTTAAATCATACAAAACATCATGCACACTGAAAACAATCACCCTTCCATCATTATCCTTACGGACTGGCTCAACAAGACATCGGTCAGCTAACACATTGACGTACATCTCTCCAGTTTTGAGAGGATTCGTCCCAATGATCAGCCCTTCTCCAATCCAGTACAATGCTGCGACTTCAGTACTAATGACTTCGGTTTTTGGGAAAGCAGCAAGGTAGAGGAAGCACAACTGCAAGGAACTGCCATACTCGGCCACGTACGCCAAAGCATCGTAGCTTAATCTCAACCTGCTCGAAAACGTGCCTGAAAGGGAGTATGTAGTTCTGTTCTGCAACCTCTGCAATGCGAATTCCCATTCATTTGTTTGTGTGATTCCTGCCATTGCATGCCCGATTACTTTGAGAGCTAACGGAAGCCCCCCACACTCCTTACAGACTCCCCTCGCTATTTCTCTGTCGATGCTCCTGGGCAAAATTCCTTCGCCGTGTGGAAAAGCATGAAAAGAAAAGAATCTCCAACTGTCATCATTAGTCAAATCTTGCATTTTTTTTTATGAATAGAGGCCTTTACTATTAAAAGAAATATTAAAGTACAAAATTCACAAGAAAAAGGCTGGGGGAAAAGATCATCCTGCAAGTCCACACGGCACTTAGGCCGGAAACAAACAACTATTCATCAAAAAACAAGCCTTCAGGCGGCCAAAGCAGTAGCAGCAGAGGGAGGAGGATCTTTGTCATCTGGGCTACCCTAGACATTGGGTAGAGGAGCTTGATCTGGGATGGCCCAGCCATCCTCATCTTCTTCTTTTTCAACTTCTCCTTCCTCTTGCCTGGGCGAAATGGCAAGTGCCAGGCGAGGGAACTTTCCCTGGGGAGCAAAGGCCGAAGGCCAAGAGAGAGCAGCAGCAGTAGAGGCAAGCACATGCGGCCACCTAGAGCCCGAATCCCTCTCAAGAGGAGGAGAGGCGATGCCACTGTCGCGAAGTCCTGGAATGAGAGCTTCTACTGCGGCGACGACCTCTGGGTGGCGTGCGATCGGCCGACATAGAATCAAGAGGCACACGGGCAACAGTGCAGGGAGCATTGCCCCAGTGCTGGAGCAATTCCTGAAGGTGGGCAACTTCAAGGGCCATCTTATCATCTTGAACTTGGATCTCCATCATGACATTATTGCATATACAAGCTTTATCAAAAAGAGAAACATAAATGTCTTTACTGTTGTGAGAGAAAATAACATCATTCCTATCTTTCCATAGAGTAAACAAAATTTGCATTTGAAAAGAGTGACAAATCTGGGTGAACTAGGCTGGCATTCTAGGAAGGTCACCAAGGAGAGCCATGTGCCAAGAAAAGGGCTCAAGCCTGAAAGGAGCAAAAAAATCATGAATCCAACCCTAGTAATTCTGGGCATGACGACAAAATAAGAAGATATGCATTATCGTCTCTGGAAGACTGCAAAATGGGCATTTGGGGTCTAGAACTCCCAAATGTTTAAGTTTGGCACCCAGAGGCAAGCCCTGGTAAAGAAAACACCAGGCAAAATGAGCAATTTTGGACTCAGTAATGGCTTCCCCAATATTACGAAAATGCCATCCCCAGCTCTTCAGGGAAGAGGAAAGCTACCAACGATGGTTGAGAGAATCAACCATGGGCAAATGAATCATGAGCCAAGAGTAACCAAGCTTAGGCTTGTAACTGGCAAAAGGGGTGGCAGGATACCACTTCCAGTCCTTCCACCAAGGTCTAACTGATTGAATACCCACCTTATGCAAGAGGTGAGGCGGGATAGCAAATACCAGGAGGTCAAAAGTTTGACGATCTAGGAAGATGAGCCGAAACTAAACATGGAGGTCCTCCCAAGATCAAAGATTCATAGTGGCCCTGGAAAAAAGATCCCTGGGAGTCTGAATGCCATGCTTGTGAAACCGGAGAGCACTAACCCCATGAAGTCTGGCAAGAGGAATCCCTTGCTGGGCGAAAAAAGGAGACCACCATAAATTTTTTTGGTTGAATGAAAGACCATCCCAGAATCCATTCCCAGCCCCACGAAGCCAAGGCTTGACGGCCTCCCAAGCTTTCTAGATGCTTTTGGCAACAAAAGTACCTTGAATCTAGACAGGCTCCCTCATGACCAGCAAGGTTTGAAAGCCAATCCCCTTCCACGCAGGCTTGTGGAGAGGAAACCCAGAGGAGATACAATGGTGAAGAAGAATCTTCCAAGATTCATTGCCTGTGAGACACTGGACGACCCATTTGGCACAAAGTGCATATCCTTGTTTCTAGGTATCAATAAGCCCAAGCCCGCCAGAGGCCTTAGGAAGGCAACAAAATTCCCAAGCCACTCTATGAAACCCTTGATGATCACTGCTAGAAGTCCAAAGAAAGTCCCGAAGAAGTTTCTCGAGCTGTTTGTAGGAAGCTTTGGAAGGGGCCCAGCAAGAAGACTAATAAACATGCATAGCAGCCAAGACTTTGGAGCAAATCTAAAATTTACCAGCAAGGGAAAGTGGCTTCATGACCCAATAGGCAAGCTTCTTCTCGATTTTATTAAGAACTGCATTTCATAATTCAGTAGGCGAACCTTGGAAGGCAAAAGGGATGCCCAAAAAATGAAATATCTCCCCATGATGAATTTTGGACCAGCCAAATGGGGAAAGCCAGGGAGGCTCGGGAAGAGTAGATTGCCTGAAGCAGAGGGTTTTATGCCATTGAATGGTACAGCCTAATGCAAGATAGAAAGTGTCTAAACACTGCAAGGCTGCCTTAACATTTTCTTCGTCTTCCGCCAGGGTGAGAAAGGAATCATCGGCAAAATGGCCATTGACAAGCTGCTGGGAGGAATCAGGCAGGGAGATTCCCCAGAAACTTCCCATGGAAATGGAGTGGGCCAGGAGATAGCCAAACCCTTTGGCCGCAAGCACATATAGAGCTAGCACCAAGGGACACCCTTGCCGAATAGAATGAAAAATCCCAAAGGTGGAGGACTGGCGGCCATTAATAGTGATGTAGGCAGAAGCATCATTGAAGAGCATTTGCATAGATTGAATAAATCTTGGGCCAAACCTCATAGCGTGAAGCATTGCAAGAATAAAATGCCATTCAATACGATCATAAGCTTTAGCAAAATCAATTTTGAGAAAAAGGGCTTTCTGATTAGACTTCAGAGCCCATTCCATACCTTCCCAGACCACAAGAATATTATCAAGAATAAATCTTGATTTAATAAACCCTATTTGTTCAGGTCGGACAATTTGAGGGAGCAAATGGTGAATTTTGAGAGCCAGGGCTTTGGCAATGATCTTGTAGGAGACATTGAGCAAGGTAATGGGCCTCCAGTTACAAATATCTTCAGGGTCCCGGTTAGGGTTAGGATGTAGGGTTACACTTTTTACCCTAAACGGACACTGAACTCTACATTTTAAGAAAAAATTTCAGATTTGGATGCATATTGCCATTGAACCACTCAAAATCAGAGGATGAAGTAAATTAGAGTTTTTTAGGATTTTCTGTCTAGATTCTAAATATATATTTTTTTATTTTTTTTTAAATTATTTGAATATTTTTTTCTTTCTCCCACAAAAACTTGTATGGTGCTGAAAATGTTATTTTCAAATAGTAACACTGTTTTCATAGAGCATAACTTTTTTTGTAAAATAGATATGGATGTGATTCTTTCGAATTTAGTTTTGTAACATCCATACAGAGGGCATGCAATTGGTTTGATGACATTATCACTATTATTGTATATTTTATTAACTTTTGAAGTTGACTAAACCAAAATTTTGACCTACCTTGACTACATAGCTTATAACTTATTGTGTATTTATCGAATTTCAATTTATTTTTTTTAATAGAAAGTAGACTCGAATATAGAGGGCACTGTTATTTTTCAAAAAAAAATTTCCTTGTTTTACTATTTTTTGTTGAACGTCAAACTCAGAGGTTTATGTTTGATAAAAAACCTACATTCATTTAACATCAAAAATCATACACATAATAAATTTAAAAATAGTCAAATATATAATTTTTAGAAAGCTAATTCCGAGTACTTGTTGTCTACAAAAGGATGTCTTTTTATTCATCCATTTGATCAGTGCGTTTGAAGCCCGAAGCCATGAAATTCTTAGAATGTTTTGAAAACTTGAAACCAACTCCCATTTTAGGCACTTTCGATAGAAAGTAATTTCGATTGAAAGTACTTTCGATCGAAAGTAATGACTTTCGATCGAAAGTACTTTTGCAGAAAATGCAAAATTTAGTTAATACTAAAGGACTTTCGATCGAAAGTCCTTTAGTTTCTATCGAAAGTCAAGTTTGACTTTCGATCGAAAGTCAAACTTGACTTTAAAATGCAACATTTAGTCAATAATAAAGGACTTTCAATCGAAACCAATGTCAGCCTTTTTGGTGGCATTTCCGAGTAATAAGAATTGGGTATAAATAAATGTATATTTTTTTCATTTCATAAATTCAAAAGCAATAAAATAATTCACAAATTTAGGAAGAAGGAAGACATTTTGGCACAGAATAATTTTGTAAGTTGTGATGGGAAATAAAAAGAGAAGGCTAAACAAAAGTACATGACATTATTCAGAAGAGACTGAACAAAGACTATGTGAAGAATCACGAAAAAGATATCATCGTCAGAATCAAGGTATGTCTAAGATGTCTCTAGATAGATATCTTGAGTTTGATGGTCAAGACTTGTCTTAATGTTCATGTAAATGTGATATTGTATAGGTCTATTAGACTTAACTAGACCTAATTGTAGACCTATTTTGACTAATATGACATATTAGGACTAATTAGGACCTATTCTAGGACTATTAGGACCCAATTAGAATCAATGAGAACCAATTAGCACCTAATTAGACTCAATTAGGACTAATTAGGACTTAATAGGACCTATTAGGACTAATTAGGAGCTATTAGGACCTATTAGAACCTAATTAGGACCTATTATGACTAATTAGGACCTAATATGACCTATTAGGACATATTACGACTAATTAAGACCTATTAGAACCTAATTATGAGTAATTAGGACCTATTAGAACCTATATGAATCTAATAGGACCTAATAGGACCTATTAGGACTAATTAGGACCTAATAGGACCTATTAGGACTAATTAGGACCAATTAGGACTTATTAGGACCTATTAGGACTAATTAGGACCTATTAGAACCTATATGTTCACCTAATTAGAACCTATATGAACCTAATACTACCTAATATGACCTATTAGAACCTATTAGGACCAATTAGGATCAATTAGGACCTAATTCAGATCAATTAGATTCAATTATGACCTATTAGATCTAATTAAACTCTTGATTAGAACCAATTAGGACCTATTAGACTCAATTATGAACAATTAGGAACAATTAGGACCTATTAGATTCAATTAGGAACAATTAGGACCAATTAGGACCTATTAGATTCAATTATGACCAATTAGATTCAATTAGGGCCACTTACATTCAATTATGACCAATTAGGACCTAACATGACCTATTAAGACCTATTAGGACTAATTAGGACCAATTAGGACCTAACACATGACTTATTATCTACTCAATTAGGACCTATTAGATCCAATTATAGTCAATTAGGACTAATTAGGACCTAATATGACTTATTCTAGACTCAATTAGGACCAATTAGACTCAATTATGACCAATTAGGACCTAATATGGACCAATTAGGACCTAACATGACCTACTAAACTCAATTAGGACTAATTAGACTCAATTAGGACCTAATATGGACCAACTAGACTCAATTAAGACCAAATAGATACAATTATGATCAATTAGGACCTAATTCGGACCAATTAGATTCAATTATGACCTATTAGATCTAATTAAACTCAATTAGAACCAATTAGGACCTATTAGACTCAATTATGAACAATTAGGACCTATTAGATTCAATTAGGAACAATTAGGACCAATTAGGACCTATTAGATTCAATTATGACCAATTAGATTCAATTAGGGCCACTTACATTCAATTATGACCAATTAGGACCTAACATGACCTATTAAGACCTATTAGGACTAATTAGGACCAATTAAGACCTAACACATGACTTATTATCTACTTAATTAGGACCTATTAGATCCAATTATAGTCAATTAGGACTAATTATGACTTAATATGACTTATTCTAGACTCAATGAGGACCAATTAGACTCAATTATGACCAATTATGACCAAATATGGACCAATTAGGACATAACATGACCTACTAAACTCAATTAGGACTAATTAGGACCAACTAGACATAATTATGACCAACTAGACTCAATTAGGACCAATATGGACCAACTAGACTCAATTAGGACCAACTAGACACAATTATGACCAATTAAGACCTAATTAGGACCTATTAGGACCTAACATGACCTACTAAACTCAATTAGGACCTAATATGACATATTAGACTCAATTAGGACCAATTAGATTCAATTGGGACCAATTAGAACCTAATATGGACCAATTAGGACCTAACATGACCTATTACTTGACCTATTAGGACTAATTAGAACCAATTAGGACCTAACACAAGACTTATTATCTAATCAATTAGGACCTATTAGATCCAATTATAGTCAATTAGGACTAATTAGGACCTAATATGACTTATTCTAGACTCAATTAGGACCAATTAGACTCAATTACATGACCAATTAGGACCTACCATGACCTACTAAACTCAATTAGGACTAATTAGGACCAACTAGACACAATTATGACCAACTAGACTCAATTAGGACCAATATGGACCAACTAGACTCAATTAGGACCAACTAGACACAATTATGACCAATTAAGACCTAATTAGGACCTATTAGGACCTAACATGACCTACTAAACTCAATTAGGACCTGATATGACCTATTAGACTCAATTAGGACCAATTAGACTCAATTGGGACCAATTAGGACCTAATATGGACCAATTAGGACCTAACATGACCTATTAGACTCAATTAGGACTAACTATACTCAATTATGACCAATTAGGAACAATTACGACCTATTACATTCAATTATGACCTATTAGATCTAATTAGACTCAATTAGAACCAATTATATGACCTATTAGAACCAATTAGGACTAATTAGATGAGCAATGAACTATGACTAATTTATACTTCATACATGTGTAGGAAATGCTCAAGAATCACAAGCTCAACAAGCTGCCCAACCTTCAGAAGTTGGACAAGGGTCATCAGAAGCCCAACCTTCAGAAGTTGGACAAGGGTCATTACAAGCTCAACAAACCCAACCTTCAGAAGTTGGACAAGGGTCATCACAAGCTCCACAAGCACAAGTCTCAGAATATCAAATAAGTACACATCTCTCTCTTTCTCTCACAGACTCTCTCGATTTAGTCTCATATCGGTAAATATATATTTTGGGTCTTTCCCCTAAGAATCTAAGTTATTGTTTTTGTTGCACGTACATGCAGCCTTTGATGATGAAAATGTTGGACAAGGGGCATCCCAAGTTGAATCAACCCAAGGTCAAACAAGTATGTGTTTCTCTTGAATTAATGTATAAATTATTATAGGTAGAACATGTTCAAGAGCTTGTAAATACTTATTTCATGAAGGTCCCCTTAAGATGAGATATTAAGATATTTTATTTTATTTTATTTGCAGTGGAAGTGCAAGAAACATATGTGAATGATAATCTACTCTAACAGTTGAAGAGAAAAATTAATCGTAAAAGCATAGATCATTTAATGAAATGGATGTCGAAAAATTGAGAGATTATGCTAAACAACCCATAAATATTACGAAGAGGGCATTGAATAAAAAGTCTAAGCAAATAATGAAATGATTTGAGAATCTTGGTACACTTGAAAAAACTCAACTGTTCTCAATTACAATTCTTAAAGATGAGTTAAAAGAGCCATTAAAATTATTGGGTGTAAATGCAAGTTTGAAAAAGTTAAAATCAAGTAACGTACAAAAAAATATTGTTGACAGTGTTAAGGAAGGTTTGCATTCCATTGGGAAAACAACTAGATGTATAGATAGGTCCATTTCAAGAAGAGTGATACTGACATCTATTTTAAATAAAAACATGTCCCAAAGAAGACAAATTTCTTCACTTTAATCTCAGATCAGGCACAGTAGGAAGACAATGATGAACTATTTGAAAAGAAGAATCAATTTGGATGATACTACATTGGAAGGTAATTGGGCACTAAGGTGTAGAGTTCCTCTGTCTGATAGAATTAATGAAATAGTTAGGAACTTAGTTACGTCATTTTGGACTGATCATACTCGTCCTTCACCAAATACAAGAGATGTTATCAAGAAGAGGACTGGGCCTAAGGAATATTTCTAGCACACAAAACATTGGTTGGACACCACACAACATGAATTGTATCTCTCATTTTGTAACTCAAATCTTGACATTAAGATTGGACAAACAATGTTTGAAAGATTAAAACCATTTTTTGTAAAGATAAATAAATCTTTTGAAACTTGTTGTCGATATCACATTGAATTTGATCTCTACTACCAAGGGTTTAGAAAGATGATAGAAGAAAGTGGTGGTTCTCAAAATGATTTTCCTAAATGTCCAAGTCAATTCATAACATCAATCTTATGTAATAAATCAATTGATCATGAAATACCTGAAATAGATTGCATAAGAGGAACTTGTCAAACATGCGGGGATTTGGCTAAATTTACTTTAAGACTTGAAGATACTGACATGGTGAGGATGATAAAATGCAAGAGATACAAGTACATAAAGTCTGAAACAAAAGTCAGGAAAGAATCAACAAGGTTGGAATATGTAGAAGACGAGATACCTGTTGCAACATTTATGGAGAATTTTCTTAAATTGATTCAACCATACATAAGACATGTTTTTTTTGCTAAATGGTAGGCAGAACAATTCCAAATACAAAAATAATCTTTTCCAATTGGATCGATTTTATCGGTTGTTGATTTTGCAGTGAACTACTCCTTTGTATCTCAAAAATAACTTCAAGTAGAATACTACTATACAGAGCAGGTGACTATCATGGTACATGTGTCTTATCGACATGGACAATTAGATTTGGATGGTGTTGAAAGTATATATGAAGCATGAGTCATAAAGAAAGAATATCACTTTTACATAAGTGATGATAAAGAGCATGACATACATTTTGTCGAGCATTGCTTTAAGACATTTTTTGGATATTTGGAAAACAAAGGCATCAAAATTGAAAAACATTTTGTTTGGTCGAATGGATGTGTAGCATAATTTAAATCAGCAAGGCCATTTTACACACTATGTAGATATCATTGATACCAAAAGATACCACATATTTGGAGTTTCTTTGAGAGTGGACATGGAAAGGGAGAGCATGATGGTGCAGGAGCTTGTATCAAACGTGCTTTAAGAAAGTATCAACTGGACTATCAGGGATATCGTATAAATAATGTTTATGATGTAGTTGAGTGGTGTAAGATGCATTTTATGGTGCCAAATCATGATAACACATCATCACGATCAGATCGAGTCATACCCTTCTGAGTATTCTGAGAGATAATAGGTACTAATTTTAAATTTATTGATCATTGTTTGAGTTAACTTATATATATGTCTTTAATTTTTACATGTGACCTCTCTATTGTTCAGGTGTTGACAGAAGATCAATCCATGGATGCAAGAGAGTAGACAAAACAAGATCCCTACATTCAGTTATGAGTATGAATAGTAATGTGTGGTCATTGTACACTAGAGATTATTCATGCTTTTGTTATGACTGCATTTTTTAAAACTATGACGAATGTATCAACCAAAAATGTGGATATGTTAGTGAATGGAATTTGGTTCCACTAGATGTTACAAACACAAATGACGTTCAGGATGAAAGCTTTGACAACATTCCATTGATTTCTATAAATTATGACCATATTTCAAGTTTGATCAAAATAGGTATGTGTGTGTTTATATGTACATGTTTTTAAAAAGGACTCATAAGTTCTCAATTCATTTAAATAAAGTTTGTTTTAATTTATATTTACAAGTTCCTAAAATTAAAAGTTCACTTTAAATGCAGGACATATTTTTGCAGTAGTAGTAGAGCCTGGAAATGTGGAAGGTGTTAGTTACTATTTATTGCGTTGCTATAAGGAGAGGATGAAGCTAACACAGAGTGAAACAAGTGATCGAATTATGTTTCCCACAGGTTCTAGTACTATATTTAAGTTTGTTTATATGGTTAGTATTTATCACATCTATATATTTAACATTGAGGAACACATTGTGTAGGTTCAGTTGTCGTGCAAGGAACATATTTGAAGCAAACCAAAATACTTAAAAAAGGGATTCATTTTATTTATTATCAACCTAACAATAAGTTTTATTAGTATAGTCATCTTGTAATTGCCACCGTCCTAACTCTTGTTCCTGTGATGGGACGTGGCATTTGTAAGTGGAGACTTGATACTAATGACCATGAGAGAATATTAAATGTTATTTGAGAGAGAGATGAACCTAAAGATGTGGACTAAATCATGCATGAAATATGATTTGAACTAAATTTTTCATGGGTGAGACCAGAGGTTTTCTTAGCTCCATTCTTTCCTACTAGTGCCCATAGTGAATGGAGCTTGAATTAAATTAAGAATATATAGATCTCAAATTTATGTCTTACAAGTGGATATCTTATAATTATCATGTATGTACTTTAAATTTATGTCTTACATGTATGTATTGAATTTGCATGTGTTACATTAGGATGTGCATGTTTTAAATATAAAATCTACTTGAAGTACAACTTGACATTAAATTAAAAGTATGTGCACACAACTATTATCGAATGTACATTTAAATCTTGAACACGTGTACAATCAAACATCATTCATGTATGTAATTTATATTGAATTCAAACATGATTCATGTATGTAATCTATAATTGAAAGTATTGAAAATTTACAAGTTCATCACACACATGCACATGTATCTAGAGTGAAAGTATATATATATATATATATATATATATATATATATATATATATATATATATATATATATATATATATATATATATATAAAATGTACACATGCATGAAACATCAATCATGTGTGTAGATCAAGTACTGTAAATATGAAACATATGAATCAATCATGTGTCAAACATTCTATCAAAAGCCCGTCTAGAAATAAAATATAACATCAAACACATCAATCGGTCATGTAGAGTCTAGAAATGAAATATAGTTCATCAAACACATGTGAAAATATATATATATATATATATATATATATATATATATATATATATATATATATATATATATATATATATATATATATACATATATATATATATATATATATATACATATATATATATATATATACATATATATATATATATACATATATATATATATATATACATATATATATATATATATATATACATATATATACATATATACATATATATATATATATATATACATATATATATATATATATATATATATATATATATATATATATATATATAAAATATGTCTCTAATCAAATATGAATGTGCCTATGACTCATCATGTTGACTCCTCACTAAGCGGTCACACCCAGTGATCTGATTTATGAAAACTAGATTACAATACCTAGTGTGATACCTGCAGTATTGTAGAATTCAACATGAAAATTGAGAACAACAAGATTGCAAACCAAAAACTGTCTCCATTCTATTCAAAATTGGAGTTTATACAAGTCGAATGGATCCCAAGGGTCACACAAATCCCTTGGAATTGAAATGAAGAGTCATCATAATGTTTATTACAATTAAACTATTATAACTATCAAGATTTATCAAAAAACTAAATATAAAATTTAGGTCCACTTGGAGAAGGCATAACTTTCTCATCCTAGCTCCGAATTACAAACTGTTTGATGCATTGGAAAGGTATTCAAATAATCTTGAATGAAATTTTGGAAACATCGATGTTCCATCATGTTTCCACGCAGAATATTTTCCCAGAAATGCACCACTCAAGACCCTCAAAATTGCAATTTACTAAAACATATGAAATTTTAAAAAAAATTAGATTTCAGTATTTTCCCACTTTAATCCTGATCACCCAGAGTGACTATCATGCTCTGAAGGATGTGCAGATCCCTACAAAGAAAGAGATATATAAATTAAAATATATAAACATTGTACAAGAAAACATGTTATAAAGTGTGTGGAACATAGATAATAAATTAAAAACTCACCTGTCCCTGAAGGATGTGCAGATCCCAACAAAGAAAGAGATATATAAATTAAAATATATAAACATTGTACAAGAAAACATGTTATAAAGTGTGTGGAACATAGATAATAAATTAAAAACTCACCTGTCCACTACTGAGGTCATCATCAAGTGAGTCCCGATGATGTACATGATCAGTACCCAAAGGAGTAACAAGAGGCATATCTTGGTAGAGAAAAAATAAATCAATTGATTGAAATTTTGAAAATAAATTTAAGTTTTAAATTGTACAACATTAAATACATGTATATAATCTGATTTATACCTGTGTAGGTGGTGGAAACTGATAGTACTCAGATTCACTAGCCTCAATCCTATCAACCAAGATATCAAGATTTTGTTGTGTTTGGTCCAAGGTCAAATCTACATCTACAACATGAGTAGACTGCACACACCTCTCTAATGATGAATGTGATGGACTAACCAGATGAGATGGCATGGAAGTCGTATCATCACATGTCAATAAATCTAGATAACCTGTAGTGGTCATGCTGAACTCAACATCATCAAGACCAACATCAGAGAACTGATGGGCCCTACACTAACTGAAGGGTCGATATGCTATGCCTCTCCCTGTGCAATAATAGAGTGGTCAATAGGTGGATCCTCACGAGTGCTACCACTATGGCCATGGTCTAGGTGAGAAGGATGTGACTAAGCATATCTGATAGTACCCACATGAGATCTAACCTCTGATATGGGGATATCATGCTCTGCTACTATAAATGCATATGCATCCAATAGATCTTCAGCCAAGCTAGTCAGTGTCACCCCATGTCATCTCCCCTGTAAGTCCCTCAGGCTAGAAAGTGAAGGGATGCCTACTGCAGTGTACATGTCGTCTGCGGTCCTACTAGCGGATGCTCCACCTGATGATCTGGAGTGTCGTCGAGACATCAAGTACTGACCAACCTGATCACTAGATATGGATGTGGCAGTTGTTGCAATGTCCCCCACACTATCAATCATAGCTCGAAGCTATGTGCTATGAATAACATCATCTGCAACATGGCCCAATGAAGGAGCTATAACAGGTGTCCTCTGAACAATAATGGCCCTCTGTACTAGTCTCTATCGATTAGCTCAATGATAAGCATCTCTATGAGCAAGCCTGTCATGCCCCTGTCTTAAATGTGCTAGCAAATTAGTGTAATTAACAGGATTGTTAGAGTTTTATTTCCTTTTTACTCTAGTTGCTTAAGCGTCTCTTAGGTGCATTATTAATTAATTCTTAATTAATAATGTGCAACCTAGTATTTCCCTTTTAGGGTTTCATTCACTTTTTTAAGGTTGAACTTTGTAATTGTTTTTTTCAATTCAGTTGATAATTTTGCTCTCACACATTTTGAGTGAACATCTGAGTTCTGCTTTTTCAATCTTTGTGCTTCTACTTTGTATCAGGTTCTTGCATGCAGGTGTATTCGGGGTCTGTGCATTTGCATGTTTTTCAAATCCTACATGGTATCAGAGCCGCCCTGTTGCTGCCTGATCAAAGTTTTTTGAAGCCACGATTCGAAGATGACAGCCACAGCTTGTTTTTGGGGTTTTCTGTCACTTTGAAGGAGGCACGATCCTCTGGAGCAGATTGAGCAGAAATAGACTCTGCCATTGCATTCAGAAGGTCCGGGAGAGTCGAAATCATATAAAACTCGACTCAGTTTGGCCCCCGTGACCACAGGAAAAAAAATTTGCCCTATTAGGGCCGTACGGCTTGAAAATCGAGAAAAATTCTCGAAAAACGCAAAAAAAAAAGTTTTTTTAAAAAAAAAAATGGCGTGCCGCCAGCGCGCCGCCAGCGCACCCGCCAACGCGCCACCCACAGCGGCTTCCGGGCAGCGCGCGGCCAGCGCGCCCCCGCCACGCCGCCGCGGCCAGCCACTGCCCGGCCCACCACCCGACCACAACCCGCGCTCCGCCCAGGCCCCACCCCCCGCTCCGCCCGGGCGCCACCGCAGCCGTGGAGCCACTTTCCGACCATCAGCCCGCCACCACAAGGCAGACGCAGGTGACGTCATCTGCCGAATTTTTTTTTCGGTGATTTTTTAAAAAAATTTCGGCAGCTTTAAACTTTTTCAGGATGACATCATGCTGATGTCAGCAACAGGCCCGTGACGGTCATACGGCCGTCAACTTTTTTGCCGTCCCTGGTATTTTCCAGAGAGCTTGCATTTTGGGGGTACTTGGGCTTTTTTGCTCCTACACAGGGCTCATACGGAATCAAAAAAAAAACATATGATATATCACCGGAAAGGTCTTTCCGAGACGGACACAATGATGCTGGTTTGGTTTGCTGATTCAGCCATTTGAGTTCTCTTTTTTAGAATCAAAGTCAAGGCTTCATTTTCCCTCCTACTCTACATCCGGCATTCCAGGTTTTTCTCTAGTTTTTTTTGTACTTTCAGTGGTTGATTACTTGCTGTACGGGGGTTAGAATCCTACTTTGTGGAGGGGTCCATTTCCTTTCTATAATTTACTTCAGAACAGACCCTTCTACTTCTATCTTCTTCTTCTCTTAATGTCGGATCCCTCTGTGGCCCGGCTAACACCGCACAATTACCACACATGGAAAGCACACATGACCAGGCTGCTCATGTCACGTGGCTTATGGTCATGTCCGGATGAACACCAACCTGTCCTGCAGTGTCCCTTTGAGGTTCTTCAGCATAGGAACAAAATGGATGAAGCCATGGGTTTGATTGCACTGAACATCTCTAACAGTCTCTTATTTCACCTGGAAGGTTTGACCCACTCCTAGGGCTATTTGGAGCAAGTTTTCAACCTTGTTTGGTACAGTCAATGAATTTTGGAAGCTTCAGATTGATGCAGAGTTGACCTCTTTGACTCCTTCTGATTTCCCCACTATAGAGGACTTCTTGATGAAGTTCAAATCTTTGCGTACAGTTTTGCAGGGATGTGGAAAAATCAAGATAGATGATGAGTGTATCTATTTGATACTCTCAAAGTTGCGAGGACAGTACCAGATCTTTTCTTCCACTTTCTACTCCACCATGGATGCTTTGGGTACCAGAAATGTTATGCCCTCTTTTGAGAATTTCTGTGACAGGTTGACTCGTGAGCAGTCCAAGATCACTCAGATGGATTCACTTGCAGGTTCACAATCACAGGCATTGCTTGCCAAGTCATCTCAGGACACACAGAAGCTGAAGCTGAAGCAGATATCTGACTCCTCCTCTCAGCACTCTACTGACACACCATCTTCTTCTAAGAAGGAGAATCAGAAGACTCAGATCCCCCACATGTTCCTATTGTCAGAAGAGGAACCATGATGAGTCCACAGTGTTTTCAGAAGAGATGTGATGGTTATGAGAAACAGATTGTAGATTTGCAAGCTCTCCTTCAGAAGAGCACTATTTCCTCTCCATCCTCTTCCACCTCACAGGGGTCTGCTTTTCAGTCTTCTGCATCTTCTTCGACATCTGGACAGGATTTTGGATAGGGTCATGCATTACGGGCATCTGTTGCATCCCCTTTACAGGTCCCTTGGATACTGGATTTCGGTGCTTCTCACCATATGGCATCTTCTCAGGAGTTGTTTTCTTCTTTTGAGACTTCTCCTATTCCTCATATTCTCATGGGGAATAACACTGTACAGACAGTCTGTGGGACAGGTTCAGTCAGCATTCAGGATGGCACATTCAATGATGTATTGTATGTTCCATCTCTCTCTGCAAACCTTCTCTCCATTTATCAGATTACTCGCAGTGGGGTCAGGGAAGACAGTTGAGTTCACGGCCGATTTAGCCTTCATCAGGGATAGTGTGACAGGAGGCATTATTGCTACAGGGACAGTTGATCATTCCTCTCGTCTCTACATCTTTTCTCATTTTGGTCCACCATCTCCATTGTCGGAGCTCAGCTCTCCTCTTTCACGAGAGCATCATGTGGTGCAGTCAGGTAGCTTGAACCTCTGTGTTGTTCCTGAGACCCATGTTGTGACTGCTACACCCACATCCTAAGGAGTACTTTTCTCTTCAGCCGGATTCTTCTTCAGCACTGCTTGATCCTCCAGCTCCATTCATCGAGCCACCAGGTGCAGTTGTTGAGGATTCTTCAGAGGACACTCATCTCCTCTCTCATGACAGTGTCAACACACCTGTCATACCACTTGCATTGGGGATTCCCTTTCAGGATCCTCGTGTCTTCACATTTGAGCATCAGCTCGGCCTTCCAGTGACACCTCATCCTTCGAGGTCACCTCTTCAGCACCCACTAACCTTCACTCCTCTGCATTGGAGTCACAGTGGTTTGCTCATTGCTCCAGGGGTTCTTTCATTCTGGGGGCTTTGGAGCATCGACCCTCTCTCATCGGGGGGGTTAGCAGCACGCATTGTACTACTGGCTTTGAGAGAGTCTCTTGAAGTCATGCCTTTTGTCTTTGCTTTCTTTTATATCTCTTTTTGGAGAGGGGTTTTTCCCACTGGGTTTTCTCCTTTGTCTCCGGTTTACAGAGATTTCCTTGTACTGGGTACCTGATCAAGCCTTGTTGCCGGGACCCATTTCTTGCTTTCTTAGTCTTGCTAGGTCTGCTTTCTCCCTGCGTTCAGCTTAAGGGGGGGTGTTAGAGTTTTATTTCCTTTTTACTCTAGTTGCTTAAGCGTCTCTTAGGTGCATTATTAATTAATTCTTAATTAATAATGTGCAACCTAGTATTTCCCTTTTAGGGTTTCATTCACCTTTTTAAGGTTGAACTTTGTAATTGTTTTTTTCAATTCAGTTGATAATTTTGCTCTCACATTTTGAGTGAACATCTGAGTTCTGCTTTTTCATCTTTGTGCTTCTACTTTGTATCAGGTTCTTGCATGCAGGTGTATTCGGGGTCTGTGGATTTGCATGTTTGTCAAATCCTACAAGGATGACCTAAAATGAACCTTAACAAAAATCTGCTGTGCAAAGTATAGTGGAATATGGTCGTTATTCAGATAACGACCATGGGTAGCTAAAAATTTAGGGTATATCAATGCTTATATAGTAGGATCTACACACCTGGTAACCTGATATCCCTTCACATTATTTTTATCTACATAAGAGGGGAAAACTTCCCCTTTTAGGGTCGCTTTAGGTACTAAAGCCTGTACCTCCTTAAGAGAAAGACCAAAGCCAACCTCTTGTCTCTTCTTCTCAAGTATGGACTCTATTAATATATGGGGCATCTAGAGTGGTACCATGAATGTCATGCCTAATGCTAATCAAGCTATTAAGGATGGACTAACATGTACTCTTATAGACAGTAGAGCTAAATGGGTTATTATAGATTCTTGCAGTCGTTTGAATCTCTTTATTAGTGCGTGAAAATAGTTCTACAGGGCGAATCGGTGCATCTGCCATGTGTGATGTGTAATAATGTTTGATAGAGAGAGAATATGTATGTACCTGAAAGATTTTATATACTACATCAAATAAAGTCTACATATATACATGTACATACATTTTCCTAATTTAAATAAAAATAAAATTAAATACTATGCATGCATTTCACTACATTAGTTGAAAGTAAAATCAATTACATAAATTACATGTTTAAATGTAAATTACATTTTAATACCTTTCTAATGGAATCTTAAAGGGTTATATAACCTATCGTAGGTCCTAATAGGTCCAATTACCAGTATGTTTATAGGTTAAATTAGGTATAATTAGGTCTAAATTGGGGTGTGATTAGATCCCAATTAATCTAATTGGGTCTAATTAGGTGAAGCACTTATAAGTCTTAAGGGGGACATAACACTCATAGTGGGTCTAATTCAGTATTAAAGGGGTCATATAACAGGTATTATAGGTCCTAATAGGTCTAATTAGGTCATAACAACTAATTGGGTCTAATTAGGTACTAATAGGTCTAATTAGGTGCTTTAATATAGGTCTTAAGGGGTCATGTTACTCATAGCACGGGTCTAATGGGGTCATATAACCTGTCATAGGTCCTAATAGGTTTAATTAGGACATAATTGGTTTAATTGGACCTATTAAATTAGGTCCTAATAGGTCTAATTTGGTCGAATTAGGTCCTAATAGGTCTAATTGGGTCTATATAGGTGCTAATTAGATCGTAATACATCTAATTGGGTCTAATTAGGTGAACTAATAGGTCTACTTTGGTCTTAAGAGCTCATAAATTAAGCATGTATTAAGTCTAATTAGGTCTTAAAGGGTCATGTAGTGTACTTGAGTATATTAGGTGTTAATTAGTCTTTAAATTCGATCTAATTATGTTGAAAGGTTAAAAGGGGTGGACTATTACTCATATTGTATGTATAGATAATTAGGGCAAGCTATTATGACTAATTTGGTCTAACGAGTCCTATTAAGTTCATAAATATGTCCCTAAGTAGGCATTATTACTATTCAATTTATTAATTCCTATTACTTTTATTAGGTATGTATTACTCACATGTATTTAAAGGTAAATTAAATAGTATAAAATTAGGTATAATTTAAAGGTCTTGTTACATGGGTTAATTAGTCTAATTATGCCTAAGGGATCATATTCCTCATATTAGGTGTACTAGCAGGTCCTATTACTCATGATATTAGGTGTTCATTAGTCTTAATTAAAGGTCTAATTAGGTCTAATTAAATGTCTAATTAGGTCTTAAGGGGTCCTCAAACTCATATTAGGTATACTTGAGACTAGTTACACATGTCTTATTAGGTCTTAAGGTGTCCTCAAACTCATATTAGGTATACTTGAGACTAGTTACACATGTCTTATTAGGTGTTAATTGGTCAAGTATTAGCTCTAATTATGTCTTTAAGGCCCATCTTATTAATGATATTAGGTCCTAATTTGGGTCTTATTACTCATATTAGGTCAGGTAATAGGTTAAAAAATTAGGTCTTAATGGGTCACAATTTACTCAAGGGGTCTAATTTTAAGTATATTTAATTATGTCTTCTTACTCAAGTATTAGGTCTAATTAGTCTTAATTAGTCTTATCTCTGGTCTTATTAGGTACATAATTAGTCTTATCTAGGTCTTACGTACATACACAATGTATACATAAAAATCTATCTATATACGTGTGCATGTACATGTATGTATACATACATATATACATGCACACATACATGCACATGTGTGTGTGTGTGTGTGTCTATATATATATATATATATATATATATA
>BSBK01012722.1:0-50798 GCA_027943335.1 Chamaecyparis obtusa
ATTTTATCAATTTTTTGAATCAATGATTTTTAATATTTTTAATTCAAATCAATTTATTTGATCAAATTATAATTAATTCAAAAAATTTAATATATTTCCCAAGTTTTATTTAATTGAGAGAACTTGCTCCCTTTTAATTAAATAAAAATCTCTTTTAATTAAATAAAAATCATTTAATTAAATCATCAAGTCATTTATTTTAATTAAAAGAATAAATCTCTTTTAAATAATAAAAAATCTTTTAATTAAATATTGGAACCCACTTTGCTAAAAATAAAAAAATAAAAATAAAATAATAAAGTAAAGTGCACTTTCCTATGAGATGGAATCTTTTGATTTTGCCTCTTGAGCACATGGATCAACCAAAATTTAATCTCCATCATTGCTCATTTCTTTTTTCCTCTTAATCTTGACCGTCCAAGATTCTTTATAGGGAGACCTCTCCTTCTCATTTTCATATATGCATTTTGTAAATTGTTATGCTATAGGTTTGAAGAGCGATTTTGGAGAAGATTTTGAGCACTTGAGCTTGGATATTGAAACTTCTCTCTTTTTGTCTTCTTCTCTCATGCCCCATGGCAATCCATTAGATTAATCTTGCATTTTCCATATTAGATAAGATTCATATTTCATTTCATAGAATAATCTTGTATAAGCATTTGCTTTCATAGATTAATTTGCATTGTTATCATATAGAATATATCTCCTTTTCATTTGCATGCATCTTTGAATCTTTCATTTTATGGTGTACTTGCATGGGCACAAACATAGGTCAAATCTGAGGGCCTCCATCACAAACCCTTGCACTCCATGAATAGAGAGCTATGAGTCACTATTTGAGATCTCATTCTTGAGAGATCTTGGATGTAATGACTCATAAAAGTGTGACAAAATTTTAGCACACATTTTTTTGGCACCCACCATGGGGCAACCCACCTTTACATGCTTGTTTTGGTTATTTTTGGAGCTAACCCCCTTGTGCAGATTTACTTGGAGACTAAAACCTTATATTTTCAAAGATTTGATCATATCTCCCAAACGACTTGGTGTTTTGATTTGATTTTTTAGTAGGTTGGCGACATATCAAAGAAGCTTTAAAAAAAAATTTAGAATTTTTAGAGGTATTTGTGATTTTTTATAATTTGTTCTTGATTTTTCATAAAAAATTAATTTTCAGCACAAATTAGCATATTTTTTAAAAAGTTTTATATTTTTGGAAAACTCTTTAAATTCTACTAGGGGTCCATTCTTTGTGTTTTGAATTTGGATGCAATATCATAGCTCAAATAATTGATTTACAAAAAGTGGTCTATTTTTGTAAAATGGGTCTCTAGGGCACAAATGAAGAGATTTTTCTAAAAATTTTACATTTTTGGAAAGCTCTCTATTTTTGAGTAGGGGTCACTATTTTTAATTTCCATTTTTTTGGCCGAAATCATATCAAAAAAATCAGATCTTGTTGACTAGGTCAAATGAAAAAAAATAAAATTTTGTGATGAGAATGCACTTATTTTTCATGGTTCAATGCATGATATGAGTTGTCATTTGAATTATTTGTTGGCTATCATTTCTTCTAATAATTCATTTTCAGATCTAACCCTAGGGTTCTGCATAAGTTGGAAATACATTGCATATCTTGTTTGCTTGTTTGCTTGTTTGCTTGTTGGAGAGTTCGTAGTTTTGCTTGCACAAAAAAAGCTCAAAAAAAAAAATCTACTAAGCGTGTTGCTTTGGACTTGAGGTATTTTTTTCAATATTTATAACATTTATATTTTGGAAATAAAATGAATCTCTCATGTGTCTAGCTTGAGTTCTTACTTGCTTTCATAGATCACACTTCAATTTTGGGCTCTAAAAAGAACATAGATTTACCTTTCTTGCATATGTGTTTCACCATAGTAATTAGGCCCTATGAACACTATTTGTGGTGATCTTGAGAGATTTGGTTTCTTTTGAGACTTTTCTTGATGATAGATCCCCTTGTAGGTAGGGAGGATATTGAGATTATCTCACGTTCCCTTGATTTGCGTCCTCATCTTTTTGATTGATGCATTCTCTCTCTGGAGGGGTTGATAGATCACAAGTTGTTGACACCACAGATCTTGGTGAGGTTAATTTCAGTCTTAGCATGTCGGATTAATCTTGCTTGCTATGTTTGGGTGAAGTGAAAAGGCTAGAGGACTATGCTCTACTCCCTTTTTGGTAGTATCAGAAACTCAAATCTTTGAAGCTAAACCAAGTCCCCATGTGGTCCTTTTTGTGAGTCACCTTGTTAGAGAGGGTTAACCATAGTGGACACTCCCTTTATTGGGTAAACCACATGGATGGAACCTCAAGCGGGTAATAGCCATTTTTGCCATGGTAGTGACAACCGCTATATAAATGTCCTTGTGGAAGAAATCTCCACGGGTGTAGTTTCTTGTTGGGATGTCAGATCTCCTCAGCATCTTTGATTGATTAAATTCTTGGAATGTGTAAAAACCTTGGTGCACCTAGATTGGAGTTCACCCTCTTGAGATTGCAAAAGTTGCAAAGTCAAACCATTACTAAGAACCATAGTGCAACCAACTTTTTCTTTTCTAGGACTATGTGCATGATTGCAAAAATATTTTGAGAACATACACAAGTAGAATCTTTAAGGAGTAGCATACTTAGTCACTATTCTTGTTCATGTGCAAGGTTTCTTTGTCTCTTGCTCATTGTTTGAAGACAATTGCTTGCTTGAACTCCTTGATTCCTGTCTTATGTGCTTGATCAATGATGAAAATCTATTGATGTGTTTACTTGATCTTTTAAAATGAACAAAATCTGAGTTTCCAAGTGATAAAAACTCCAAAGATCTCCCCAAAAGTTCTATGACATGTTGCTCAACATCCAAATGAACTTAAATGGTATCAAGTTACACAAATGACTTTTGGCTTTCTTTCTTCTACATCTCCCATGTCTTCCTAGTCTCCCATTTTCATCCTTTCTCTTATTCCTTCCACGATTGGTTCCTCCTCTTCTAGAACCATGAGCTTCAACTATCTTGCTGTGGAACCTCTCTTGAAAATGGATGATCTTGATCTCCTTTCTCAATTTGAAAAATATCATTCTTCCAACAGTTTCATTGATGATAAATTTATGACAAAAATATGAAAGAAAGCAAGTGAATCACCTGCCTTTGGTAGAATCATGCTCATGATCTTGTCACGATCTCCTTCCTCCAAACATTCATCATCATCTAAGTCTTCTCATTTGAATTGCTCATCTTCCAAGTCTTGTCATGACTCTTCTAGACTTATTCAAATTCCTCACCTCCTAAGTCTCGTCATGACTCTTCTAGACATTATTTGCATCCTTCATTATCCAAGTCTTCTTCCTCCACTAGGTCTTCACTTTCCTATTCTTCAAAATCTCATTCCTCTTCTACTTCTCCCAAGAGTCTTACTCCTCAATATGAGCAATATAGTAATCCTTGTGATACCTCTCCCACGAAGAGTGGCATGCCTACCTTTGATGGACTATGATGACTATTATGAGGGCTATGATGATGAACCATATAGTCATACCTATGAAACCTCTATTCCTAAGAGTCCTCCTCATCTTTTGTTCATGCTTACTAAAGGGTCATCCTATTGGATAGATCATGATGGTGATCCGTATGATTCTGATTTTGAAAGAGACTTTGATGATTTTTGTGAACAATACCTCGATTATGATCCATTTACTACTATTGAGGACTATAAAATGCACCGCGCTGATTTGAAACATCAATATTATAAGAATTATTCCTCTAAGAACATTCATGTTGAAAATAAAGATTACACTCTCAAGAAAGATTATGTTAATGATGGACCTTTGTCTTGTGATGTTTCCCTTTCATCCCCTAATTCCTCCAATACCCATACATTTCCTAAAGCTTTCGAGTCTTCCAAATCTGTCACAAATCCTTCATCCAACAAAGATCCTAATGCTTTTCATGCAGTTCCCTATAGTTACCCTCAAGAGCTACCTCATAAAGAAGCCCAAGCTAACCTTCACTTGGCTACAAATACTTTCAATAATGCTAAAACTAAAGATCCTAATCCTTTATGCACTATAATGCCTACTTCAGCTAGTCCTTCACCACCTTTTCCAAAGTCTTCCATACAACTCCAACCTGCTTCCTTGTCCTTAGAAGTGGCTCCATGTCAAGAGGACTCTAAAAATGATAAAGAAAAGAACATAAAGAAAGATCAAGATCAAGAACCCTCCATGTCATCCAATCCTTTTCATGATGTATCTCATCCGTTTCATGGTTCTTTTGATCCTCTACGCCCTGTCTCATTCATTCCACCATGTCTTAAGTCTTCTCCTAAGCAAGATCAAGCTACTACTTACACCATTGAGCTTATTGACAATCAAAATAACCTTACTACACTTGAGATTTCCAAAGATGATACTTCCATTAAGGTTATTAAAAATGGCATTGTTACTTCCAATGTTAAGCCTATTGAAAATCAAGAGAAAAATTATATGCTTATGCTATCCAAAGCTCCTTGTCAAGATCAAAGTCTTCCATTCTTCTTGTTCTACCATTCCATGTTTGCTTCCACTTTTACTCTTCCTAAGTCTTTGCAAGCTTTGAACAATCCTATTGAAGAAGTTTCTCTTATTCAAGATGTTTTCATGATCCTATTGCAAATCCTAATGCTCACTCTAAAGATGTTGATGTCCTTGGTTGTCATATAGATGTTGATGAACTTATTGATTATCCTTTTGTGTCTTCCATGTTCATCCTTGGACCTCCTCCACCAATACTAAGGGCTTCATGTCTTCCTTCCATCTTGGGCCCTTATGTCCCTTCACTTTCCCCTCCTAACTCTCCTAATTCATCATCCATCTTGGTCCTTATGTCCCTCCATCTCCTATCTTTCCTCAAGATCAACATAGATGCATACTCTTGAATCCTTTTCATCCACCCACCCATCTAAACTAGTCATATCCTCCTTCTTCCACAAGTCCCAAGTCTTTTGGAAGTAACTTGAATGATCAATACAAGAAAAAGAAGCAATACAAGAATCCATCAAAAAAAGAAGATCACCATGTCTCCTCTAACCAACATGGAGGCATAAAGTCAAAAGAGATATCTAAGAAAAAAATTACAAGACAAGTATGGGTTCCAAAATTCATCATTAAAGATATTCTCTCTAAATCATCAAAAAGAAATAAAAAGCCTATGGATTTATGGATTCTAAAGTCTCTCTTGAAAAAGTCTAATGTTGAGAAACAAGTGAAATTGACATTCAAGCTTCCAAAGGTTTCCACTTCATCTTCTTCCAAAAACATTCTTCCATTCCATGTGCCTAAACCACAACCTTTGCTATCCATTCACGTATTCCTTCATTCACATTTCTTTCATCCTCTCACCACCTTTCAAGGTGTGTGTTGATGTTGATCTTTCCTTCCTTTCCATCTACCCTTTCATAATCCTGCCATTCATTATCCTTCTACCTTCTATCCATTTTTCTTGTTTGCCTATTACTCCTATCTGTCAACCTCACTCGCTTTACATAAAGCCTTATTCTCCATTTTTCTCTTCCATCTTCCTTTTCCTATTAGTATCTGTGAGCATATCATTTTCAATCCTTGGAATATCATAGTTTATCCTTTCAAGGAGCATTATCTAAAATGCTTGCCTTCTTTCAAAAAATAGAAAAATTCAAAAAGAAAACAAAAGAAAAGAAAAAAATGAAAAAATTGAAAATGTGCCTTGGTGAAAACCTGGAAACAGGCACCTTGGTAGCAAAAGTAAAGATAAATAAATTTTTCTATGGTGAAAAACACTCCCTTGTGGCACCTTGGATAAGTACCATGATGAAAACTTGGCAATCAGGCATCATGCATAGTTCTTCTACATATTTCATCTATTCTGTCTTCTCTCTTTGATCTTGACAACCTTGACCTATACATGAACATTTGGCTATCTTGTGAGCTATCTTATGATGGTCTTTCTTTCATTTCATTCATGTTTAGCCTTCATATTTATTTTCTTCCATTCATTCTAGCCTTCTGCTATCCTTTTTCCCTTTGGTCTTGATCTAATAAAAAAGAGTAAAACACGATGCTATGAAGCCTCTTGACATGTCTACTCCTTTGGACTGCATCCTTTCCTTCTTTTGCATTACACCTTTGTGACTTATCTTATGCTAACCTTTCATTGCTTGTCCAAATGTGCTTTACATGACAATTTTTCCCTAGCTTGGGTACTCTTGAAGAGTTTTCCCTTGAGGATTTCTTCCCTTCATTCTCCTTCATTCTCTTATCTTCCATCTCTTCCACCAGCTTGCCAATCCCTCTTGTTCATCACCTTGCTATACATTGGGACTACACGATGTGATCTTGCTTGTGAGTTTGATAACCCATTCTATCTAGGGGCCCTTTGTACATATTTATTGATCCTGAAAAAATCCAAAAAAAATGGTATATTGTTGAAAAATTCTAAAAATTGGAAAATATCTTTAAAAAATGATCATCTTAGTGAAAACCTAGCAATAGGCACTTTGATGTATCTCCAAAAAAAAATATGTATTCCAAAAATACCAAAAAAATAAAAAATTCAAAAAAATAGAAAAAGTGCCTTGGTGAAAACCTGGAAATAGGTGCCTTGGTAGCAAAAATACAAAAAATTTATAAAAATTCCTGAAAAGAAAAAAAAATAAAAAAATTGCAATAAATCCAAGTGGTGAAAACCTAGAAATAGGCACTACTTGAGACCTTTGCACCTTCATTTTTGAGCACGCGTCCTCGACACTTAGCCTTTCTCCATCATGCCTTGTCCTTGTTGCCTTGGTTTGGAATTGGTCTTTGTCTTTGTCTAGGGGCATAACTATGTTAGCTTTGGTCTTTTGGATGCATTTGTCTTTAGGACACCTCACAAACGGTGTTTTTCAACACCTCCCCAACTATGTTTTTCAACACAACCCCTGGCATCGAGTGTTTTTCAACACTTATTAGTTTGGTCTTACCCAATTTTTTCATGTGATCTTACTTGCTTGCAAGCATTCTATCATTATTCTCGGAACTTAGTATCAGTTAACAAACTTAAATTTTTAAACACAACACTTAATGCTTGAGATATGTCATAATCTTTTCTTTGTGTACTGATTGTTATTGATTTTCATTGAGTGTCCTTGTCTAAAAAGTCTCTCTAGGATGCATAGCTAGAGGACTTGGGGCATGGGGCATATTTTTATTTTCTTTCTGCTTGTGGGTGTGTTCTTGAAGATCTTGAGTGTCTCTTGTTGTTCCCTTGAAACACTTAGGAGATTTGAGGCATCATCCTTGACTATTTTGCACAACTGTTCTTATGGTCATCCTGGCATCTATACCTTGATGCGAGCATGGTTTTTCTACATTAAATTGGGTAAGCTAACATCACAGTCATCTTGACCTTTATGTCTTTGATGCTTATGTTAGAATCTTTCCACATTCTAATCTGATAAAAATCACATTCATATCTTCATAGTTGCACTTGTGACTAGTGATGGTTGTGTGATTTTTTGATGTTCGTTAATAATGGCCCAATGATGAAAATAATTTCTTTAACATTCTCTAATGAATGATGAACACAAGATCCTATAGTTGCTCTATTGCAAGTACACCTTTGCATTTTCATGTAGCTTGCATTCTTAGAATTCATGTTAAATTTGCATTTTTAGGCTGCATTATGAGTTTGAGAGGGTTTTCCTTCATCTTTCTTTTGGACACTTAATCAGCTATGATCATGTTCTGATCTTCATTTCCTTATCTTCTTTCCTGATCTCAATCAAAATTTACCATCTTAAACAGTTGATTGATTTTTGAGGCGTTCTCTATCTTGAGGCAGATTCTCTTTCTTCTCTCCATTTCTTTTCACGTCTTCCAACCTTCGATCTTCCATTCACTTTCATCCCACTTCTTTTCTTCTAATTCAATCTTGGGGCATAATCTTTGATGATCTACCTTGGTTCTGTGATTTTTATATCTTTCATCTTGCATCAAGAACCTTATCTTTAGTTTGATTTGATCAAATTTATCGATTTACTATTTCTCCTCTATCTCATTTTGATTTCGATCATGAGGGGGTAGTACCTATCAAAATTCAATCTTTGAGTCAGTTTTATCAATTCAATTCTTGCTTGAGATTCTTATCTCTTAATTGAGACTTGACAATTACCTATTTACAATGGTGTTGGCCTTGTCTTTTTCAGTTAGCTTATCTTTGTCCTAGCATGTTCCCAGAATGATCACATGTCTGGATTTTTTTGTGATCCCAAATCGACCTCACATTTCAATTTTTCTTTGGCCACATGTGTTCCCAGAATGATCACACATCACCCAAAGAGGGGCAAATGTATGCACCCTAAAATGGTCGCCTAGACTTTGGGCCCCATTCTTCATTTTATCAATATTGGAATTATTTTATCAATTTTCTGAATCAATGATTTTTAATATTTTTAATTCAAATCAATTTATTTGATCAAATTATAATTAATTCAAAAAATTTAATATATTTTCCAAGTTTTATTTAATTGAGAGAACTTGCCCCCTTTTAATTAAATAAAAATCATTTAATTAAATCATCAAGTCATTTTTTATTTTTATTTTTGATCGGTAAAAGGCCGAAGCCCTGTATGATTTTATTAATATAAATATTAACTTTATAATGTAACCCCACTCGTTGTAGGCGTTGGTAGGAAAGAGCAGGGTTGAGAAGACCTCTAGCCTTGCCCGGGACCATAGGTCATGTCCTTATACAAAATACATGGGCATACCCATGACTCAACATTTGTCGATATTTTTTAGAAATACATAGAACCCATGAGCATTCCCACAACTTGATATCTATCGAGGATTTGTTACATAATACAATCAATCAGTGGGCAATCCCACTGCTCAAGAATCTTGAGATTTAATGGTATAATTATTACAATGTTGTTTATAAGATCCCAGATTAAAGGTTCCATTCAATTACATTGATCATTTTGATAATACCGTTCTAGGTTCTTCAATATTGAATCAAAAAGGTTGCCTTCTTTTCTTTCTTCAAACTTTAATGTGTGTTTTCTACTTCTTGTTCTTCATATGGGGGGGGATGTACTTGAAATATCAATGAAAGGAAACTTCTACCTCTAGATGTTATCCTTCCTCTATCATAAAAACATGATTCTAGCACCTAAAATTTAGAAAGGTATTCCGTAAGTTAAAACTCTAGACAAAGCCTAAAAAAGAATATTTATCCAAACATCTTACCTTAACTAGAAGAAAGGAAAGGCATTACTAGACATGGATGAAAAATCTTATGATACAACATTACTCTATCCTTAGTCCATGTTACCTTATTTGGTACCAATTCACCTTTTAATCTCTACCTGAACTAAATTTAACAATAGAAACCATAATTGTATTCCAAATTCTTCCTAAATAACATAGGAATAGGACTTCCTTAAAGAGATGTATTAAAGCTGATATATCCTGAACAGTTCCCTTTAATAGAATTTCTAAAAGCACACTTGGGGCTGAAAAGAGTTTAAGCCTAAAGAAGAATTACAATCCATATATATATATATATATATATATATATATATATATATATATATATATATATATATATATATATATATATATATATATATATACATATATGTATATATATGTACTTATATATACATATATGTATATATCTATATTTATATATATATATATATATATATATATATATATATATATATATATATATATATATATATATATATATATATATATATATATATATATATATATATATATATATATATATATATATATATATATATATATATATATATATATATATATATATATATATATATATATATATATATATATATCTATATTTATATATATCTATATAAATATACATTTATATAAATACTGTAAAAGAGAGAATATGAATGAAATCAACCAGGAACAAAAATTGCTACTTATCAAACTTTGTTCTTTGATCCTTTAGATAGTCTGCATGTATATAAATAAGTATATAAATATATATATTTTCTGGATCTATAGTCAAAGTAACATTCCAATCTTGTTTATTTTCTAAAGTAACCTACTGAAAAGAAAAAAAATCATTCAAACTGATCGATGCAACTTAGTTTTCGACTAATGGGAGACATTGTTAGCTTGCTTCTATGAAAATTTGTACTTATTTTAGCCATCCAATTCTATGACCTTTGTAAGAAACTGTTGTGTTACCAATTTGTGTTCTTTGATCTTTGATAAGTTTACTTGATTTGAATATGAAAATCCATAAAATTCAATTGTACATTTATCTATATAGATCACACATAGTACTCCGTGGATACAACACCTTTTTTTTGTGTATCTTCTAAAGAATTGGAAAAGGATTCTTAAAAACCTGTTAAAGGATATGGTGTTGAACATAATTCATCGAAGTGATATTTGTTATGCTAAATGCTAATTGAGCATACCATTCTGCACATTGCATAATGTATATACATATATATAAATTGTTATATGTATATATATGTATATACATCCGTAAGTGTGAATATTAACCATTAGTTTAAGGATGAGTGATAATCTTTGTTTGATAACAGTTCTAGCTATTACCACCAAAATTATGTAAACTGATACAATGAATTTATGATGATATGTCTTAAGCTATATCTTAAATATCTTGCTTGCCGAAAAGAGAATGATGCATTTTAGATATATTCTTGCCTTTTTGCTATGAGTTCTGATTTAGAGGATCCTAATCCCTTTTGCTGATCTCTATCTATCTTAGAAACATTATCCATCAAAAAAATGAGACCAGTTTACTTCAAATAGCCTTTATATTATGTGCACAGTCATCCTTTACATGTCTTGATATAGCTTCTTACATATCATCTTATACAAACAAGTAAACCTTTGTCCATTGTCTAGTTTATGTGAAAGAAAGTTATATATCTAGGAAGTCTATATATACATTTAACTAGATATGAAGACCTTAAGAACACAGTTACGTGATACTAGCTATATATACATAGCTTGTCCACATTTAGATATCAGTCACTACTCTCAAAATTTTGTTGAAATAGCGGTTCTGATCATATCTAGTAATGATTACCCTCAAAGACTAATACCTCTATACTACAATTACCTCTAAGAAGCCTAGCTTAGTCTGAGAGGTAATATTCTCTATAGGTGTTGTAATCATTGTATCAATTGTTCCCTAAGCAGGATGTTGCCTTTACGACCTTAGCTGGATTATACTAAGATATAATAACTATGAAATGAGAGCAAACTGTTCTCATCCTAAAACATATCCTAATATTCTAGGATATAAACCTTAGAATGTTAAGGGTCAGAGCAATCAATTGAAGGGGAAGGTAAATCTTTGAGAGAGAATCTTATATATATATAAAAGTACCACACAACCAAGGACTATCTAAGATCCTAGTTTCCGATCTTTATATTTACTATATAGTATTCTTTGATCCATTTGTACGTATCATCTAAAAGATTGTAATTGAAAGATCTGTCAAGGGTAGGTTATCCTTTTAAAGTTTGATACGAATGTGGATTGTCATTGGTGTCCTTTCATAAATATATAATATCATTTTAGTTAGTAACTATGGCATTCTAAACCATTGTTATGATACCATTAGCTCCAAAATTTGCTAGCATGTTTGCCTCTTTATTACCTTCTCTATAAGTGTGTTTGATTTCGTATTTAAATATACTGTCTACGATTTGATTGATCTCTTCTATCTTCGAATTAAGAAGCCAATTAGGATTTTTTTTTGTTCAGATGGCATTGACAATTACTTGCGAGTCTCCTTCAATAATAACCTTGGAAATGTTAAGACTCTTACATAACCTTAGACCTTCTATTGCTGCTAAGCATTCTACCATATTATTAGTGGTGGGGTTAATAGGCCTAGAGTATTTAGCTATCACTTCTGATTTCCAATTGTGAATGATTCCCCCAATACCTGCATCCCTGGGATTACCTCTAGATGCTCCATCAAAATTTAATTTATACCAACCCTCTTTCGGAGGAATCCATTGACAGGCGACTTTATCCGCCTTTACTTTGGGGCCCCCTTTTCCATATAAGGGAGGGATTTCTAGTTTAGGCCACTTGAACCTAATTTTATTATCCCAGTTCTTGAAAGAGTCTTCATAACTAAGCTTGTCTCTGAGTTTGCTGTTAATAATTTCTACTATCGATGCTTCTATTTTGTTTGTGATTGAATACCAAGGGAGTTTCTAATCCGTGAAGATCCTTCTATTTCTTTCTTTCCAAATTTCCCATACAAAAATTGATGGGGCGATAATCCAAATATCCTTAAATAAATTGTCTTTATAAAGGGATGGCCAAGCTTTAAGGTTGTTTAATAGATCTGGTTGGGAAGCTGACTTCCAACCTAAACATTGATGCAACCAATTCCAGCAATTTTGCACGAATGGACAATTAAGGAGAATATGATTTACATCCTCCGAGTGGTTCTCACACAGGGGGCACTTGGAAGGCCCTTCAAAACCTAATTTGGTAATTCTATCTGCAGTAAGAATTATATTTTGCAAAGCTGCCCATAAAAACATGCCTGCTTTAGGTAGGCAGGATTTGTTCCAACAAAGATTTAGCGGTATGTCTATATTATCCATTTTCTACTCTCTGGTTATCAAATTGTAGCCCTCCTTAACCGTATAGTTACCGTTATTGGATCCTGCCCAAATTAAAAGGTCTGATCTAGATTTAGGAGATACTTCTCTAGTTTCCAGAATTGCCATAGGGTTTTGTTTCTCATGCTAGATGGGGTCAATTTCCTCTAATTCACTCCATTTGGAGACTTTATCCTTACAAAGGTAGTCCTTAAGATATATTCCTTTAACTCTTTTACATTCTTCCATGAATTCTGGTGAGAAGCCTAGTTTTCTTAGGGGAGGAAGACCAGCCCATGAATCATCCCAGAAAAGTGCTTTATCTCATGCACCTACATCCCAGGATAAATAATTACTGATAATTCCTCTACATTCTTTCATAAAGTTCCAGATTCGTGATCCTTTAACATGAGAATACGACCTAAATATATTAATGGGTTCCCCATCGGGAATATATTTATTTAACAATATTGTTGCCCATTTACTACTTGATTCCTTATACATTCTCCACAAAAGTTTAGCTCCAAGAGCTTGATTTTGCCATAGGAGATTTTTGATGCCCAGTCCTCCCTTAGAAATTGGTTTACATAAATTATCCCATTTAATGAGGGCAAGTTTTTTGTCTTCTGAAGGGCCTTGCCAATAAAAGTCTCTAAACATTTTGTCTAAACTATTTTTAATATTGATGGGGAGGGGGAGAATGGACATATGATATGTGGGTATGGTTGAAAGAACCGATTTAATCATAGTCATTCTACTAGCTTTAGTTAACCATCTACCTTTCCAAGAGCTCTTTTTATTTTGTACTTTGGTAATAACTTGTTGCCATAGTTTGGAGGATAAGATTCCTTTATCCAAGTCAATGCCAAGGTATTTACACGAGAATTTACCTCTTGTAACCCATCATGTTACATATCTCTAATTCTACTTTCGGAGAGGTGTTAATAAAGAAGATTTTTGATTTGGTAGGGTTGACGCATTGACTAGAGGCTTTCATATATAGGTTTAAAATATTTTAAAAAGTTCTAGCTTCTTTTTTGTTCACATACCCAGGTAAGATCGTATCATCTGTGAACTATTGGTGTGTTATATTTGGAACATTTTTCGATGCCTTTAACCCCACAATTTTACCTTCCATTTTTTTCTTGTTTATGGTTCTTCCTAATGCTTCTGCCATAATGACATAAAGAAAGGGGGATATCAGATCTCCCTATCTAATTCCTCTAGAAATACCAAAAAACCCCTCCGGAGTCCCATTAATTACTACTAAAATTTTAGGGGTTGAAATATAATTAAATATGAGATTAATCCATTGTTTTGAAAATCTGAAAGCTTCCATGCACTTATAGAGAAATCTCCAATCTACTTTATCGTATGCTTTTTGTATGTCTACTTTAATGAGCATACTTGGGTCCTTAGTGATTTGAGCAGTATGAACTACTTCCTGGGCAATAATAATTCCATCCAATATCAATCTGTTAGCTAGAAAACCTGCCTGTTCTTCTGATATAATATTGGGAAGAAGTGTTTTAAGTCTATTCGCTAAACATTTAGAGAGAATCTTGTATACATTATTGCATAGGGAAATAGGTCTGAAATCCCCTGGCTCCATACTTTCATTTTTCTTTGGGATTAAAGTGAAAAAGGTATTGTTTATTTCATTTAACAAGGATCCTGAGTTTCTGGTTGCTTCTACTACTTGCCACACCTCCTCACCAATGAAATGTCAACATTTTTGAAAAAAGCCGGCTTGGAACCCATCTGGGCCCGGGGCTTTATCTAGATGGAGTTGGAACACTGCTGATTTCACTTCGTCTAGGGATAATTTATTATTAAGCATCTTATTGTCTACTTCCAAGAGTAACTTTGGTATAGCTTTAAGCATTTTGGTTTGAGCTTCTAAGTCAGTGGCTTCTGTTTTATTAAGAAGGGTTTCATAGAATTGTGTAAGTGTAGCCAAGATCTGCTTAGGGTTATCTAGTGTTGCTATCTCCTTCCTTGAGCCAAGTTTCCCTCTATTTTTGTTTCCAAAAAATCTCTTCTTTAAGGAGGACATCATTGTATCTATACATTAATTCCTTTTCTTTGTGATAACTATGTTCATTCATACCTTGTGATATTACTATATTGTTAAGGTCTACTATCTCTTGTTCTAGCTGAACTTTTTCTTCAAAGATATTATTGAACTTATTTTTATTCCATTCTAATGCCTTATTCTTGATAATTTTTAGTTTTACCATTAAAAAATACATTTTGGATCCTTTTACTGATATTTGGTTCCACCATTCCTCTAGGAGATTAATGAATTCTGGGTTTTGAAATCACATGAATTTGAATTTGAATGGATTCCTAGACAGTTTTGAATCTTCTGTAAGAGAGAGCCGTATTGGGAAATGATCCGATCCTGCCTCAGGGAGAATTTCTGCTGAATACAGCTGATAAAAATTGTCAGAATTAGTCCTAATAAAAAACTTATCTAGCTTTTCTGCAATGTCAGCTCTTCTATTATTCCATGTGTATATGCCATTGTTTGTGTTAATACTAATTAAGCGGTTATCTGTAGCCCATTTTCAGAAATCCTTATGAGCTTGAGATACGTATCTTGAACCTCTAGACTTTTCCTCCATACTTAGGATTGCATTAAAATCTCCTTCAATAAAGAAAGGAATACCTGAATTATTACTTAGAAAGAGGTGGATCTCCTGCCACACTCTCTTTTTTTCTTCATTAAGAATGGGTCCGTAAACATTGATTAGGTAGAACTTCAGATTAGATTTAAAACTTTGGATATCTAAGGCCATCCAATTACTATTATTAGAAGTAGGTATAGCTAAAATTTTATGGGGGTCCCATAATGTCGCTAACCCTCCGGAGAGACCTATAGAAGGTACAAATTCTAATTTCCATATGCCTAATTTCTTACTAACTTTAGCGCTTTCTATTGTATTAAGTTTGGTTTCCTGTAATAAAATAATTTCAGATTCGAAGGTTTTAAGGTATCTCTTTATCAATCTCTATTTGTTAGGGGCGCTTAGTCCCCTAACATTCCAAGTAGTGACTTTCATTGTTCTTTGGGAAGGAGCTTCCCCTTCCCTATGTTCAGAATATCAGCTATCTTTTTTTGGTTGCTAGTATTGCCATCTAATGATCTTAGTTCTACGGCTGATTTCCTACCTCTTTTCTTTTTAAGCTTATTAATATTAGGTGTACTTAGGCTGCCTCTGTTCAAGGCTATACCCAGCTCTCTGTTTTCATTAGTTATTCCGAATAGGCCTTCAATTGCATCCTTAACCAATGTTGATTCTCCCACAGGCCCTATTATTGAATTGGCCTGATTATTTGGGCTTTTTTTCTCATCTTCTGTATGTGCATAGGGTTCACCTCTATCTACAATCTCTTTTCCAAAAAATTCTATTATATCTTCAGCTTTCCCTGATAGGTCCAAATTCAAAGATTCTAACTCTAGAAGGATTGAAACAGCTTGTTCCACCCCCTTATCGATGTTTGGTTCATTATTTATATTTTCATTTTGATTTATATTATACACATCTATATCTTCTTTTTTTATTTTTATATCTAATTATTCTGGATATTTTTCTGGATTGCCCGGAAGGGCATTTTCTGAGACTTCCTTTTCTGAGGATGACGGAGGGGAAAGCTGAGTCAAACTATTGTCCTCATCCTTATTTTCTTCTAGAATACATTCCTAAATTTTCTTAATTAAGGTTTCTTTTTGGATTTTTAATTCTTCAAAATCACAAATCTCCTCCAAAAACATGTCCATTGATTCATCCGTTAATGATTCTCCTAAATAATTAATGATTTGATTTACTTCCTCTTTAGTTTTGTTTACCTGATCTACTAGTTCTACTGTATTAGCACATTCAGGTTCCAGAGTCTGATTTGTTTGAAGCTCATTTCTATTACCTTCATTTTGTAAATAGATTTTATTAGTTTTTCCTCGCTCAGTCTGTTCTGATTCAATTTCCTTAGTATGCTTTTCATTGAATTTATGACTAATTAGGTTTGTTGTATTATTAATTATTGGAGATGATTCCTCAATTGCTGGAGGAATTGTTAGATTGTCCATAGGTTTATTAATTGTTTTCTTTATTATTATATTATCTTTTTGAACATTTGTTGGATATACATCATTTTGTGGTAAGCTTATTGTATTGCTAGGTGGCAAAGGGGGATCAGGGATACTTTCAACTACCATCTCCTCATTACTCTAGGGTTGAGTGGATATCGGGTTGTTCAGACATGTGTTAAATAGTGGTGAGGGAGAGGGCCTATCTAATCCATCAAGTCATTTATTTTAATTAAAATAATAAATCTCTTTTAAATAAATAAAAAATCTTTTAATTAAATATTGGAACCCACTTTGCTAAAAATAATAAATAAAAAATAAAAATAATAAAGTAAAGTGCACTTTCCTATGAGATGGAATCTTTTGATTTTGCCTCTTGAGCACATGGATCAACCAAGATTTAATCTCCACCGTTGCTCATTTCTTTTTGCCTCTTAATCTTGACTGTCCAAGATTCTTTATAAGGAGACCTCTCCTTCTCATTTTCATATGTGGATTTTGTGAATTGTTATGCTACAAGTTTGAAGAATGATTTTGGAGAAGATTTTGAGCACTTGAGCTTGGATATTGAAACTTATCTCTTCTTGTCTTCTTCTCTCATGCTCCATGGCAATCCATTAGATTAATCTTGCATTTGCCATATTAGATTAGATTCATATTTCATTTCATAGAATAATCTTGCATAAGCATTTCCTTTCATAGATTAGTTTGCATTGTTATCATATAGAATAGATCTCATTTTCATTTGCATGCATCTTTGAATCTTTCATTTTATGGTTTACTTGCATGGGCACAAACATAGGTCAAATCTGAGGGCCTCCATTACAAACCCTTGCACTCCATGAATAGAGAGCTATGAGTTGCTATTTGAGATCTCATTCTTGAGAGATCTTGGATGTAATGACTCATAGAAGTGTGACAACATTTTAGCACACAACTATAACCATTTGTTAGTACTCTGATATAAGAATCTCTGTGTGTTACATCTAACTTTTCATAATCCTCTGCCAGCTTTCCCAGGTCAATGTGCACATTTGAGTTTTGTTGTTCAAACCCTAGGTTCAACAGACTAGCAATTCACTCTCGGTTATGGACAGAATTTCCTCCTGAGTATTTTTATTCACAATTGCTTTTCTATTTTCATCATAATTTTCAGCGCAGACCATGATAATTTCTGGGCAAGGTAATACTTGAGGTAACGCAATGTGTGCCAACCCAGCAACCCACAATCCAATTTTATTTGCCATTGCATTTATCACAGGGTTAATTGAATAAAATTTTGAACCCTTATTTGGATCGTTCCACTTGTTTTCAAGTGCAAATCTAATTTCTATTATTCCCTTATTTCCATGAATAACAAGATCATAAATATCATGGAATAAATTAGTAAAACCTGGTGTTTTAAGAAGATTGTGGAATTCCAGTATTTGACTCGGCCTTTTACTCGTAGTCTTATTCTTGATATTTATTTTGCCCATTGTGGTCAGTTGGTAAGCAGTATTCACTATTTACTTGTAGGAAAATTCAAATATTTATACACAGCTACAAGCCTACAATTTACAGGGGTGATTCAAAATTAAACACTAACAAGCTAATTTTTTATATATAATATAAACAGTAAAGTTGTGAATCAAGAGATTTGAAAAATTTAAAATGCAGGACGTAGGTGTTCAGGATTTTATTAGTTACCCATTAGTTTCAATTTTTTACTGGGAACAGAGCTAAGACACTTTGTTTCTTTCCTCAACCTAGAAATTTAGAACCCGTAAACCCTTTCTAAATCCCTAGACTACTTATACTTATAAATGAAAAATTAGATTGGAAACTGGAAAGTGAAACTTAATTTTAAAGCACCAAAATTGTACAATCTACAGTTGTCACCACTCACTTGATGACTGACTCACCTCACGAGTTAGACGTGTCACTGGTCACATCATCATTAAATGGCATTATTGGTAGGACCATGTGAGACTATGAGTAGAATGTGTTACATGTTTAGTGACACATGTCATCATTTCAAAATGGGTTTAAATAGATGCAGTTTCTTTTCCCTTTCATCCTGAAATACAACTTCTGTCATTGATCTACAATAATCCAACGGTCATAATGGTGTCATGTGCCTGTGGTGGCCCCAGGCCCCCGTGGGTCCCATTAACTCACCTAGTCACCACTCACTTGATGGTTGACTCACCTCATGAGTCAGATGTGTCACGTCATCATCAAATGGCATTATTGGTAGGACCATGCAAGACTCTGTGTGGAATGTGTTATGTGTTTAGTGACACATGTCATGATTCCAGAACAAGTTTGAAGAGATGGGGTTGTTTTTCCCTTTCATCCTGAAATACAACTTCAGTCGTTGATCTACAATAATCCAATGGTCATAATGGTGTTGTGTGCCTGTGGTGGCCTCGGGCCCCCGTGGCTCCCATTAACTCACCTGACGACTGACTCACCTCATGAGTTAGATGTGTCACGTCATCATCAAATGACATTGTTGGTAGGACCATGCGAGACTGCAAGTGGAATGTGTTACATGTTTAGTGACACATATCATGATTCTAAAATAGGTTTGAAAAGATGGGGTTGCTTTTCCCTTTCATCCCGAAGTCCATTTTACATCGTCAATCTATGCTCATCCAATGGTAGTTATTTGCAACAGACATTGTTAAATGTTATAATGTTATTTTTTCCTTTATAAATATTAATTAATAATGGATAATAATTTAATAAAATTTAAAGTTTTTTAATAATATTACATTCTAATAAATTTCAAAGGCCAGAGGTAAGGTTATTGTTTAGAGATAATGAGATTTATGTGGTCGCTGACTTGCTAGGTCTCCCAAACATGAGTTAAAGTAATATTTTTTATTGATTATATAGTACACTTAATGTTAAAACTTAAAATTATATTTTTTATTGATTATAACTTTAACATTGATAATTATAATCACATATAATTATCATACCTTATAATTAGAAAACAGTAAATTCTTTTTCTAACCTTATTAATTCATTTGTCTGTCAAATTGATTATATATTATTCTTAAAGTTAAAATGATATTTTTTATTGATTATAATTTTAACATTGATAATTATGATCAAAGATTCACATATAATTCTCGTAAATTATAATTAGAATACCATAAATTCTTTCTCTAACCTTATTAATTCATTTGTCCTTCAAAATTCTATAAATCTTTCATATTAAATGTACAAGTGTGTGAATTTTGACAGGTAAATTTACCCAAACTTAATATTAGTACTCAGTGATAACTGATAAGATGTTTCTTTTATTAACTACAACTGTCTACATTGTACAACTATGATACATCATACATGTCTAATACATAGATAAATCATAAAGAAAGTGCAACTAATTAAAATATTGCAATCACAGTGATAGAGAAGTCTAAGAACCATTTTTTGTACAAATTGAAATGAGCTAAAGCTTGCAAAATTTTCATTGTTTTCTTTTCATAAAATTATAATTACATAAACATTGTCCAGTTCCACTTCCAGAACATAGAGAAACCTACTATAAACAAAAAAAACCAAAAAATGAGGTATGTTTTCGTAAAAAAAAACTAGTAGTAGACTAGTAGCCCGCTACTGATTTTGCCCTTCGGCTGCATCTAAGTAGAATTCTCCAGAGAGGATTAACTACAAGAATTCATTGAGCCACCCAAATTTCCCTTCCTGAGCCTCCTCTTCATCAAGCATAAACCACTTTCAGAGAAAATCCCTAGCAATTAGGACCCATTTCCTATGGTGCTTATACTGCCCAGCATTCAGACTCTAAAAAAAAGGTTGCATGGCCACATTCTGGCCTGGGAGGAGAAGCTTGGGTAGTTCACTTGCCCAAGGGATCCCCACCCCTATTTTTGTGAACATGACAACATTAACGTTGTCCCCCAAGTATTCTTCTTTAAAAACCCTCCTCAACAGCATTAACATGTCCACCTTCTCTCCTCCGAGGTTGAGAAGAGATTCCAAAAAATGGGACGTAATGTCTGTGTTGACCCGGTGCCTATCTTCATTGTTCAGAAACTCTCAGCCCAGCACCATTTTCATAGCCTCTATTACAAAAGGCCCACCCTCCTTACAAATAGATTCTAAGGTTTCATTAGAAAAGGAACCCAGAAAGGCCTTCTGGGCCTCCTCGGATGTGCATATAAGCCTAATTGGAGTGTCCATCTAAAACAATAAAACTTCAGAAAACTTAAAAACAAATTATTTGCAGAGTGCATACTATAGACCCTAAACAAACAAATTATCTAGCAAAGGCCAAAGATGAATCAATGAATAATGAAGCTAGATCATCTATAAATAGCCCTTGAATTCTTGATCATTACTTAGCAATAAATTATTCTATCTTTAATGGTGTTAAATCCATTGTCCTTAACATGCCTCTAAATCTTTCATGTAAATCTTTCCCCTAAATGCATGCATGTGAGAAATTAAAATTTTGGACTTAATCTTTCATATCTGGCAGTAAATCTTTCCCATAAATGCAAAAAATGTTAGATATCGGTTATAGCATCTGTACGAATTTGAAATTTTGGAAGTGGTGCATGTCTACTCTGTGTGACAAGTAAAAGAATGTTGCTTGTCACTGACAAGGCATTTATTGCTTATCGAGTTAAGAGGTTACAAGTTGCACTATAGTAATAGAACCTTGAATATTGATACCAACATGTGTACACTGTAGTCTACAAACAAGTAGCCCTTATTTGATATGTGTCAACATTCCGGTGACTTCCTCTAGAACTCTATTTCCTTCAAGAAATTGAGGCCAAAATTAAACTTCAGCCATTGATCTTGGATCATCGGATGGTCTCAAATAATATATTTAACATTATAAAATAATGTATGTATGTTAGGTATGTTAGTCTAAGGTATTATAACAAAATATTTCCCATCTTTTGAAAATCACCAACAAAATATTTTTTTTGCCATAATTAACGAACAATTAGCCAATAAAATAAATAAATGTTCAAATGGTACATAAAATTTTCCAATACAAATATTTTTTTACCCTTCAAAAGAAAATCATTCGCCTCATATATATTATTTTTTACTTCAAAAGAAAATCATTCGCCTCATATATTATAATTTTTTACTTCCAAAGAAAATTATTCACCAACAATTTATGAAATTTTCATTCGGTGGGGAAAAAATCACCAATAAAAACTATGAAAAATCATGGATTTGAAAAAAAAGTTCGCCTGCATTAAAACAAATTCCCCCTTAAAATAATGTACGATTCGCTAGGATTTTACACTTTTTCCTAAAAGGGGGTTTCTTAAAGTTATCCCTGCTTTCATCACTGCAAACTACAATTGATACCTTGATAAATAAATATTTACCACCTAACCATGTGGATACCAAAAGGCCCACTCCCCCATGCTAGGAGATAAACACCAAGGTCCACGCAAGAAGAGATAACTAGGACATTTGTAGGATTGTGGTAACCTTTCCCAAACAATGACTAAACAAGGAACAAAACACAAATCCCTTCCCAAATGTTCACAAGACTAGGTAGAAACTAGGTAGGTGAGTTTCATCGCATATCCCTCACCCCTTGGGTTGTCCTGATACTAGCCATTCTTGGCCCCGGCCCTTAAGTAGGCACATGGGGAACCAAATGCCTTTCTTATGGACAAGTGCCATTTAGTCATACCTACACATAGGTACCTTCTCCCACTCCCATCCATAGTATTTACCAGCACTAATGGCACAAGTGAGGTATACATTTATCTATTTAGTGTTTGTTTCAATCCCCATAAATTTTAATTAAGTTATCACTTGTTTAAATAACTCATTAGTGGGTTATCCTGGTTCTAGCCACTTAGGGCCTTGGCCCCACACTGAGAGCCATTGACCTAGTATTCTTAGGTTATCTACCCTTACCCAAGAATCACATACATACAAGATATGCAATAAAACAAATCATAAAACATTCAAGTACATGCAAACAAGAATAGGAATGGTTTAGGAAGCCATGTGATAGCCCTAGTCCACCGGACAACCCTAAACCCTAATCCTAATTCCTAAACACATCAAGAAGCTTGAATAGGATTCTAAATGAACTATACAACATACACCTAAAATATTAAGTGACACAAGATGCCCTAATATCACTTAGGCTTAGCCCCATATCACCCGGGAACCCTAAAACACCAAAAATGACCAAAACTAGGTCCCGATAGAGAGTTGCACAGTTGGTTCAAGAGGCTGCACAATTGGGGCCTAAAGCTATGTAGTTGGGGCCTATATTTGTGTAGTTTCTAACATGAACTACAAATTTTGTCTCTAGTATTGCACATTTGGTCAGCGACTGTGGATTTTAAAAAATGGAACTTGCAGATTGGGATTCTGAGTAAAACTAGGTATGATGGAAGTATTGGAAGCAAAATCAGGGAAAGACCCAATTGAGATCTCCCCATTTCCCTTCCAAAATGTCCCTCAAATCCATTCTACCTACAACAAAATCCTACTCCAGATCTGAGAATCAAAAAGAGGCACATAGGCCAGTATGCAACCAATGAAGGGAAATAAAACTTCCTAAGGTCTGGGAGTACCTACAGACCTCTGAAACATATAAGAAGACATAAATAAGATCCTAGGGAGTCTCCAAACTCTATCCAATACCAAAATGAAGACAAATAAACTCTTAATAGAATATATAATTGTTTGTGTAAACAATACATACATAAGCATCCATTCTCCTAAAACTATCTCATTCCACAAAGTAGAAAAAATGCAGTAACATAATAACATTCTAAATTGAAATCCTATATTAAATAGAAGGTAGATAATCAGCATAGCATCTTAGTAAAACATAGAAAACACACAAAATAGGATCATCTCCCAGGGTAGATCCTACCTAGATTCCTGCAGAGAAATCATTGGAGAAGAAGATCCAAACTATCTCAGCCTTCTTCAAACACTTCCCAAGACTCCTTCCAAAATGTAGACACCAAACTTCCTCCAAAATACTATGGTTATAAAATTATGATATCCTAAATATATAATAAGGTTTCCTGAGAAATCATTCAGCCAACTCCCTATCCTCTGAGAGACTCTTCCCGTAAATAGTTTTAGGAAGTAGTTGCATGGGAAAATCCAACTGATGCAACCTTTCAAAACTAAAGGTTGGTTAATAGTTAGGCATAAATTTATTTAATATAGCCATTCCTAGGAGGAGGTTTATCAATTAATATTAATCTTACTTATATTTTCTTTTATTAAAGAAAAAAAATAGTAATTTCTTTTATTTTAAAGTATACTTACTAATACTAAGTTACCTAGTTACCTAGGCTATGGTAAAAGAGTTTACCATATATTTATTTTCCATCCAATAAGTAATTCATTTGTTTATTAATATTATTTAAAAGCAATAATTACTTTCACACACAAAATTATATAAATATATGTAACCATATGCATACGTGTGTACCCATATGGCCTATGTGTACATATATTATTATAAGTATTATTAAAATATATTATTATTAATATCATAAACATCTTATTATTATGAATATTATAAAACACATTATTTAATCAAATACTAAATCATTAATAATACAAAATACAATAATTCATATAAGGTAACTACTAACAAAAGATAGAATCTTCCATCAAATATAATTAGTACTACTATATACCAAATCTCATGCTTAATAATTTGCAAGAAGTTAAAAACAAACTTCACTAACAATAATCACCACCCGGCACAAGGAATTACTCAGGAACTCCCCACCTAAGGACAAAAAGGGTTAGAGGTAGAGTTCCTTCTCACGGAACCTTGGTGATATCTACATAACAACAACAACGATCGAGGATTTTGAGGGCTCTCGCAAACCTGTGAGACCAGGTGGAGTCGATGCTCGATACCTACAAGTCTGCAATACCGAGAAGAGATACATGTGCATAGATACATATATATACAATAAGACATATGAAAATAGAAGACTAGGATCGATACATCATGAGGACCTCAACTAAGTGAGTAACTACGACTTTTTCCTAAGTCGTGAAAACACATCAGTCGCATATATACATGAAGCATAAAATATCATAGACAATAATGGTTCGATTCCAAATCCTTGGATTAGCTCTGTTATTTTCCATAAACATATATAAGATAGATAATTTCCAATTTCATAAACATAAAATCATAATCATAAATGAGTATGTCTAAACATCTCATAAGCATGTAATCATATAAATAAGCATAACTATAAACATATATTTCTAACCATCATAACGCAAAATGTCCAAATTAAAGAGTCAAAGTATAATCATCTGAGAGGGTATTACAAGAAGTATTTTTGGCATTTGTCATGTCAGATGATACATTTGATCCCTTCAAAAGCATATTTTATATTACAAGTGATTTGGTAATTGTATATGTCATCTCATCTACAACTTCTAATATTGAAGTGTTACCTATCACTGGTCTCTTTGTGAAATCTTTATTATTGCATGCATCCCCATTAAAATGGATTTGCGGTAATGATGAGCTATTTTCACTTCCTGGTATATGGGTATCTATATTGCAATGAAATGGAAATCCTAGAAACTCCTCTCTTTTATCTTCTTTCTCCTATATACCTTTGTCATTCTCATTTGCCTCGGCTTCTACAACAATGGATGTTTTGTTACATCACAGAACGTCGACAAGCTCTTTGTCAAAGAACTTACTGAGAGTTTCCTCAATTTGATTTTCAAAAGATGTCATTTAATGTAATAGATATCAAGATATGTAAAAGAGGAATTTATCAGTCATTAGAGCATGAAAGAGGTAAGAGTTTCATTAGATATACATGCAAAATATGAAGCATAGACAAGATAGGAGAATTGTTTGACAGAATGTCTCATTGAGATGTTATCTCATGACACAATGAAAACTGGAAATGTCATGTGTGGAATCATACACAAAGCACCAACAATTGTCTGACAGAAGGCCCACAGACTCGTACAAACATCAAAGATGAAGTCACTGATTTGTTTCACAAAATGTCAAAAGAAAACACTACCACCCAACCTCATAGAACCAAAGGTCAACTCCCTCCATGTTGAGGAGATAACAACAAACCCCACTCAGATAAAAAACTCAATCAAAGACAACTAAGAAAAAGTCTTGAAGGATTTCTAACTCAAAGGTACCACCAAATAATGATAAATAAACAACAAATAAACATGTACCAAAACACCAAATACTAGAATATCGAACAAACACACAATCACCAAATAATACAAAATAGACCACCATGTGATAATGAGATAACAAAGATACACCAATAGAGGAAAATACAAAAACTATAGAGGAGACTTAGGTTACATACTTGTATCATCAGAAAATGGAAGCACTTCCATTTAAGAAAATTTTAACCCTCTGAATAGGTAGTGTGGGTTCATGTCAAACACCTCGGGTAGGTCCTTGGCTTGAATCTAGATTTTCTCCTCACTTTGCACCTATCTCCACCTGATTTCTACACTTTCCTGGCATTTTGGACTAAGATCATGAGATTTTGGACCTCGGGGTCAAGGTCAACTTTCTAGGTCAAAGTTGACCTCAACCTTGACCCCAGGTTCAAATTTCAAAGTTCCATGATTTTCGGATGTCGAGTTTTGGAAAGATTTGTTTTCCCACTTCTGAGCCAGCTATTTCAGATGTCGGAATGGTAAATCCTTAAATTATATTTAATTTAGGTCTATTTATAGGGGTTAAGACTTAATTGGAATTTCATTCCCCAATGTTGGCCCCTCTAGAAGTTTGTGCCCTAGATCACTATAAAAGGAAGCCTTCCTCTCTCATTTTCATATCCATCATTCACCGAGCAACTCCATGAGTAAGAGCATTCAAGGAGACCTCCAAAGATCAAGAAAGAATTTCAATCAAGGAAGCATTCAAGTCATCTTTATCCATTCAAGCATTCAAGTTCTCCATTAAAGATAAAGGATTCAAGAACTCAAGCCTTTGAAGGGATTTGGTTCAAGCATTAAAGATTCATCCATCAAACCCTAAATCTATCCATCATGATGAAGTGATCTTTCTTCAAGATCCTTTGTTCATCTTAAAGATCTATTCATTCTTCAAGGAAGATTCCAAGCATGCATTCATAGAGGTTTTGATTTATGGTTTTGATTTACATTTTTGAGTCCAAGCTTTCGTATCAACATACTTGTTTACATTTCAAATACAATTGCACATCTATTGAATATCATAGCTTCATTGTTAGATCTACTTCTACTACTTGCTAGCATTCTCTATTTCAATTCCATTATTAAGGTTGATTCCAAACTAGGGTTGGACCAAGGAAAACCCCTCATCCCAATAATAGAACCATTTTTCTTGCAGGTGTAGGTATGAGATGATGAATATCAGTGCAAATTTGGATACCCTTTTCGGTGAACTTCTGGGATCTGCAATTAGAATTTTCATCAGAGTTGTTTCAGGTTAGGGTCGACTTTCAGTGGTGGTCAATATTGTGCCCTAGGGTAAGATCTTACCCCAATAAAGAGGTCAAGGTTGACCTTACTCAGAAAGATAGAAGTTTTCTAGGTTTTCCCTATCTCTACATTTCTAGGCTGGAGCAGGTTGCAGAATCCCTTGAAACTATACACAGACATCAGAAAAAATAGTGATTTTTGAATCTGCCTCTTTTCTAGATAAGTATTCTTATTTCATTAAGTTTGTATGTCCATAACATTTTCCATTTTCATCCCTTGCATTATTCTATATCACATTCCTATTCATTACATTTAGGTGAACACATTTCCACCATATTACATTTTTGGTGAACCCGCGATAGACAACTCTTTCTTTTTGGTGTTAGATCAGCTCTTTCATTTCAAAAATCATATAAAAAAAATCATATAAATCAAAATACTAAAATATTTCTTGCATTTTATTTGCTACGAAGATTTTTAAGATGCTTTGGTGTGTTCTTATTTTCTTCATTATTCTGCTCTTAGCATCTCTTTACCAAAATTATGATGTCTCTGAGAGTATTATTCATTTCACTATGTTAGTTACCCTTCATCTTTCACTTGCCTATGCTTTTGTAAAATTGACTGATACTACTCTTCCTACTTTCAAATCTTTCATTGAAGATTTATGTGGTGGACTTATTACTCTTTTGGATTATGTAAAAAATTGGGTAGATGATACACCATCTCCTAATCTTCCTAATCTTAATCCTATCATCCCTAATCTAGTTCCTAATCTTCCTAATCCTAATTTGATACCTCATATGCCTAAATCTCCATCTTCTAATCCTAGTTCTTCCCATACTTATGATGGGATTCAAGCTATTGTTAATGATGCAGATGTGCAAGAATTTTTTGATTTACCTTCTCCTCTGATCCACGATGATATTAAGGGAAAGGGTAAAGAAACTTCTTTTAAACCTATTATTCCACCCTATACAACCTTTACTCATGAAAATGACAAACAATCAGTTCCTGTTGAAGCCTTACATGAGATGTACACTACAAGATATATTATGGTCACTAAACAAGGTTATAATGGTTTAGGACTTGGTGTTAATGAGCATGGTATTAAATATCCAGTCCATATACCTCCTAAACAAGATATGTGTGGTGTTAGTTGTTCCCAATCTCAATTCAAGGTAGTTGATTTTGATCTTTGCCCTCCTCTTCATGTTCTTCTCCCTACACCTACATTACATTACCTTGATTCTTCTCAAGACATAGCTATGAAGGTGTATGATCAATTGATGAAAGAAATATTTAGACCTTATATGAAAGATGCTCTACCTAAGTATAAATGTCCTTTTCATTATACTAATACACATTTACTTTCTGATTGTGTGCATTTCAAGATATATGTTAGAGAAAGAGCTGCTTTAGGAATTATATCTCACTCTCATGCAGTTTTAAAATTCCTTCATAACTTTGATAGGGAGAAACCCCTTCAATTTTCCATAATATAGCTCTTTTATCTTCTTGTCTCATGATTGGGGGGCAAGAGGCATGAAATCCAGTCTTCTATGATCCATTGGGTTCTTGGTATGTATCACATCCTAGGCTTAATTGGTATTCTTTCTACTCTTTCTCCCTTCTTCTCTATGGTTTTGTATTGTGTTTATAATCATCCATAGATCTTATTATATATTCAAGATATATTTTATAGATACACTTGTTTTGAAAAGGTATCCCTTTCTTTCATCCCTAGGGGGCAAGGTTCTTCCTTCTTTCTCTTTGTCTAGGGATCTACTTTCCTTAGCTTAGTGGCATTTGTTTATCTGGCAACATTATTTCATGATACTAAGAGATGTTGTGACCATGGATCTAACCTTTTATTTATGAGAGGTTTTTGTCCTAGGTCATCACCTCTTCTTTATTTTATAAATTGTTTTCTTTATAAACTCTTTCCCTTGCTTTGGTGATTAGAGTTGTTTCCCTCAATTCAAAGATTCCTCTTCCCCTTGCTAACAAGGGGCTTGATGATTGAATCTTTGTTCCTGTCTGGTTTATCTTTGAAAGATGATATTTAATCTAAAAGCACTCCTCGATGGTGGGGGTCTTGTTGATAAGATCTCTTTCTTTGAGGATCCTTTTCCATGAGTGACATATCCTTTTCATGATTATCTATACTCTTGGATGTAGGGGTCAATACCCTTCGCTAGGAATATAGTATACATTATTGTTAAAAATGGTATCTCCTTAAATTGTGAAGTAGGTATCCTCCTCTTCCTTATCATATCCAGTAGACAACACGATAAGGAGGGGGCATATATAGGGTCTCTCTTGTACTATAGTTTTTTCTCATTTTTATATGCTAAATCCTCTGAAGGGAGCACACATAAGTTGCTAAATCCTAAAGGGACATGCATTTTCAATTTTTATATTCTAAATCCTCTCAAGGTAACACACATAAGTTGCTAAATTCTGAAGGGACACACATTTTCAATTTTTCAATATGCTAAATCCTCTGAAGGTAACACACATAAGTTTCTAAATCCTGAAGAGACACGCATTTTTCAAATTTCAAATATGCTAAATCTTCCAAAGGTAATGCACATAAGTTTCTAAATCCTAAGGAGACACGCATTTTTATATTCCTTGGTGATACAAGAAGGTGGATCTATGGGTATTCCAAAAGCCATTAGAAGACACATTACAATTGCAAGGCACAGTTTTTGGGTGAACTATCAAGTTTGGCCAGCTGTTGGTCTCTCCCTTCCTGGTGATTCACGGTAAGGTGGGCGTCTTACTAGGCGAGGTAATCACTTTCTCTTTTCTCTCTTTTTGCTTTCATGCTAGTAGGAATGGATCATGAAGCTATGTTATTTATAGTTTTTCTCTTGTCTTTCTTATGTAATCATTTATGTTCTTATGATATCTTTCAAAACATGATATTAGTATAGGAAACATTTCTTAGCAAGGTTTCCTCTACTAGTTGATTTGGGTTTGTTTTAGTAACCCCTTTTCTTTTGTGTTGTTTCTTTTTGTTTTCACACTCTCGTGTATGTATGTTGAGTTAGGATCCTTAGCATGGGGTCTTGCATCCTCAACTAAGTGTTATTCTATCTCGTTGCGAATCCCTTGGATCTATTCTTTCTTCTCCTTTACCAAAAGTTAGCATCGAATCCATACTCTTGCTAAAGTGGGGGCTAAATGTATCATCTGAAAATGGAAGCACTTCCATTTAAGACAAGTTTAGCCCTTCGAGTAGGTAGAATGAGGTCATGTCAAATGCCTCGGGTAGGTCCTTGACTTGAATCTGGCTTTTCTTCTTACTCTGCCCCTATCTCCACCTAATTTCTGCACTTTCCTGGCATTCTGGACTAAAATCCTAAGATTTTGTACCTCAAGGTCAAGGTCAACTTTCTAGGTCAAAGTCAACCTTGAATTTGACCTAGGTCAAAGTTGACCTCAATTCTAACTAGGTCAAATTTGAACTCAATCTTGACCCCAGGTTCAAATTTCAAAGTTCCATGATTTCTGGATGTTGGGTTTCGGAAAGATTTATTTTCCTGCTTCTCAGTCGGCTGTTTCGGATGTCATAACGGTAAATCCTTAAATAATATTTAATTTAGGTCCATTTCTAGAAGTTAAGGCTTAATTGGAATTTAATTCCCCAATGTTGGCCCCTCTAGAAGTGTGTTCCCTAGATCACTATAAAAGGAAGCCATCCTCTCTCATTTTCATATCCAACATTCACCAAGCAACTCCATGAGCAAAAGCATTCAAGGAGACCTCCAAAGATCAAGCAAGAATTTCAATCAATGAAGCATTCAAGTCATCTTCATCCATTCAAGCATTCAAGTTCTCCATTGAAGATCAAGGATTCAAACACTCAAGTCTTTGAAGGGATATGGTTCAAGCATTCAAGATTCATCCATCAAACCCTAGATCTCTCCATCATGATGGAGTGATATACCTTCAAGATCCTTTCTTCATCTTCAAGATCTATTCTTTCTTCAAGGTGGATTTCAAGCATGCATTCATAGAGGTTTTTATTTATGGTTTTGATTTACATTGTTGAGTCCAAGCTTTCATATCAACATACTTGTTTACATTTCAAATATAATTGTATATCTATTGAATATCATAGCTTCATTGTTAGATATACTTCTACTACTTGCTAGCATTCTCTATTTCAATTCCATTATTAAGGTTGATTCTAAATAGGGGTTTGACCAAGGCAAACCCCTCATCCCAATAATAAAACCATTTTTCTTGCAGGTGTAGGTACAGGATGACGAATATCAGTGTAGATTTGGATTACCTTTTTGGTGAACTTCTAGGATCCGCGAACATAATTTCCATCGAAACTATTTCAGGTCAGGGTCAACTTTTAGTGGGGGTCAAGATTGTGCCCTAGGGTAAGATCTTACCCCGATAAAGAGGTCAAGGTCAACCTTACTCAGAAAGACAAAATTTTTTTGGGTTTTCTCTGTCTCTGCATTTCCAGGACGGAGCAGGTTGTAGAATCCCCCGAAACTATACAGAGACATCAAAAAATAGTGATTTTTGATTCTTTCTCTTTTCAAGATAAGTATTCTTATTTCATTAAGGTTTTATGTCCATAACATTTTCCATTTTCATACCTTACATTATTCTATATCACATTCCTAGACATTACATTTAGGTGAACACATTTTTAGATATTACAATACTATGGGAGTGTCAGCACATGGACAACTACTTGAGTTACCCTAGAGTAGTCTCTCTAGTCTCTAGACCCTCAAGCATTTATTAGGTTGATCTACCCTATGTAATACCCCAAAATTAGCATCTTTTAATCCTAACCAATTTTGTTACATTTAGTCTCACTCTATCAATTTTTGAATCATTAAATTCCTATTGTACTAGGCAATTCTGTCTTCTATTTGACTTTACTTGACTTAGTATCAAATGCAAAAAACCTTAAATCTGCATCAATCATACATCTTATTTAATTCCTAAATATCAGCTATAATTAGCTAAATAAACCCTATGATTGATTAAGTTAATTACAAAGTCCTAGCACTTAAATTAAATTAAATTCACCCTCTTTAGCTAAAATACATAAAAAAGGAATTAAATAAATATTTGGTTTTTTAAATAAATATCCTCATTTTAATAATTGAATTTAATTATTCAAATAATTGAGAATATCCATTTATGAGGCAATATTCTATTTATTTAATCAAATATTCTCTACAAAATCTTCTCTTCAGTTCAGAAAAGGAAACTTTGAGTTAATTAAGACTCCAAAAATGCAATAAAATAGTTAACTACTTTACACACTCAAAAGGTAGATAGTTGACTACCTCTCTACAGGAAACTTTCTGTTCTAAACTGAACTCTCATTCAACCTTCACCATTTCTTTGATTCAATCTCGACCATCGATTGAACCTGGGATTCTATAAAAGAACCCTCATTTATCATTCAAAGGATCCCAATTTCTCAAGAAATGAAGTGCTATCGCATTATCATTAGAATTTATTTGCATTCACAGCTTTCATTCATAGTATAATACTCATTTCTAGATTAATATATCATGTTTAGATTAAATATGCACTTCATTTCTTAATCTAGTTTACTTTCAATGTTCTTAGAATAATATTCATGTTTCATTTCTAGATTAATCTTGCATACTCATTCTAGAATAAACTACATAAATCCTCCATTCTAGTGCTAGTCTATGGTTGTTGGACTCTCGATTTTGAGAGCAAATCCCAAACCCTATAGAGATAGGAGGCAACAGGTCGAATCATCTAGCTAGATAAGATGAATGATATCATATTCATTCTTGTCTATAATTAATGAACAATGACTATGTTGAAGTGTGAGGCTAAGTTAGAGGCCCATATTTAGCTTATACATTTCTACCGCCCATTGTGGGGCAGAAAATCAATTTCTTTCCTCATCATATTCTAAGTTTCTGTCAAAATTTTGCATTCTGTCTATACATCTATACACCTTTGTACAGATTCTTGCATGAAGATTCTCACTATATCACATGAAGTTTTGCTTGTCTTAACACTTCCTCGCACAAAAAAGGTGTTTTCTCGCATGAGCCTAGATATCTTCTTGTGCAAAATTTTGACACCAGAGACCTAAAAGTCTGTAGATTTGTACTTTTAGGTGTTTATTTTCTTACATTTCCTATTTTCTATTGATTTTCCTAATTCTTCTTTTCAGAGACAACATAACATTGGGTTGCATTGCTTTGGATTCGAGGTATTTCACTACATCTCTATAACATTTGGATTTTGGAAATAAAATGAACCTCTCATGTGTTTGGCTTGAGTGTTTCCTGCTTTCATAGATCACACTTCCATTTTCTTGCTCTAAAGGAAACAATGAATCTAGATTTTCTTTCTTGCATATATGTCTCTCATAGTAATTAGGCCCTATGAACACTATTTGTGGTGTTCTTGAGAGAGTAGGCTTCATTCTCTTGTCTTACATGTGAAGCTCTTCTTGAAGATAGATCCCCTTGTAGGTAGGAAAGGACTTGTTATCATCTCTTTGTTCCACTTGGTTTAGCCTTCAACTTTTGATGGTACATTCTCTCTTGGTCCCACATAGAGAGATCGATAGTCATTGTTGTTGGTATATAAACCTTGGTTTAGTCTTTAGCTTTTGATGGTACATTCTCTCTTGGTCCCACTTAGAGAGATCGGTAGTCATTGTTGTGGGCATATAAACCTTGGCTTAATCTTCAACTTTTGATGGTACATTTTCTCTTGGTCCCACTTAGAGAGATTTGTAGTCATTGTCGTTGACATACAAACCTTGGTGAGGTGGTTTTAGCTTAGCGTGTCAATTAATTTTCTTTTTATGTTTGGGTGAGGTGAAGAGGCTAGAGGATTATGCTCTGTTCCCTTTTGGACACATCAAAAATTTAGAACCCTTGAATCTGAGCTAAGTCCCCATGTGGTCCATTTTGTGAGTCTTCCTTGTTAGAGAGGGTTAACCGTAGTGGACATTCCCTTTATTGGGTAAACCACATGGATAGAACCTCAAGTGGTAATAGCCATTTCTTCCATGGTAGCAACAACCACTATATAAATGTCCTTGTGGAAGAAATCTCCATAGGTGTAGTTTCTTATTGCGCTGTCAGATCTCCTCAGCATCTTTGATTGATTAAATTATTGGAATGTGTCAAAACCCCGGTGCACCTAGATTGGAGTTAACCCTCTTGAGATTGAAAAAGTTGTAGAGTTGACCATTACTACGAACTGTAGTGTAACCAAATTTTTGTTTTCTAGGACTATGTGCATGACTACAAAACATTTTGAGAACATTCACAAGTAGAATTCTTAGGGAGTAATATACTATATCACTATTCTTATTCATGCACAAGGTTGCTTTGTCCCTTACTAGTTGTTTGAAGAAAATTATTTTCTTGAACTCCCTGATTGCTGTCTTGTGTGCCTGATTAATGATAAAAATCTGTTAATGCATCTAGTTGTTCATTTAAAATGAACAAAAATTGAGTTTTCTAATTTAAACTGTGCAAAATCTAGTCTAAAAATTGAACATTCTGTCAGAGAACAACCCACGTTGTATCTCAAAATTTGTTCTTGTCTTGAAAACTGATTCAAACTGTCAGATTCTATTCTTTTTCATGCAAGACTTTAGCTCTCTATGTACTTTCTCACATGAGAAAACATATATTTGCATGTAGCCTAGCATTTCCTCATGCGAGACTATACTTCCTCGTGCAAGACTATCCCCAGTTTGTCAAAACAACAAGCTAATTCCCATTAGTTGGTCAAGTTTCTACCTAATCTGATTCCTATCTAGGGTTTTTCTACCTATTTTCCTATTGTACATAGTTAGAAATTGGATATCTTGGGATGAGAACCATGTGATAACTTCTTGAACTCACCTTGTCTCTCTATTATCTATCATTTTCTACTGTGCTCTTGTACCTCATGACATGATAGTCACATCTTGGTTGTTCTAGCCTTACTCTTGATGACTCGTGCTGGGTACATTTCACTTTTATCCCTCTTTGCTATTCTCGAGATAGAGTTCTGAGCATAATCTTAAGTTCTCTCTCGTTACTTAATCCTTGTCTATGCCTATGGCAACTCGAAGTGGCAACGTGTTCCCTCCATGTCTCACCAAATGGGATAGAGGTAGACCTTGCAACTGAGGAAGGGGTCATTTTTAGCTTTCCATACAATCTCAGTGTTGTAGAGGATCTTCATTTTCTTCCTTAGAAACATCTGGAGAGGATTCCATTCGTTCTCCTTCTCCTGTCATTTGACTTCGTGTCCACTGTACTTTTACTATGAACTTCAGTCAGGTCAAGAATCCCTTGTTTTGAGAACACCAAGGTTCTGAAGAATCGTTGTCAGAGATTGATCTTTTTGAGACACCAAAGGTTTCCTTAGTAGAGATTGATCCTTTTGAGGCACCCAAGGTTTCCTTAGTAGTGACCACTCGTCATACTAAACCTCCTCACAGTTAGTTTATTCTCATTGTGCACTTGCATGTTAGCAAGATGGTGAATCAAAACCAAGAGGGTGAGTACAACAGAGCTTATGATCATGATTAGGACCAAGCTAAAAAAAATTAGGAATAACTTCATACCTAGAGTATCTTTGAAATCCTTGGTAATGATGATGAAGAGATAACCCAACAAGATGTTGAGACTGCTTGGTCCAAAAAAAGTTTTCACAAAATGATGGAAATTCTAATGAAAGAAGAGGAGAAATACTTTCTCAAACTGGCCAACCAAGGGGCCAAGCTACCCCCAAACTATAAAGTTGAGACTCTTGTAGTCAAAGAAGAGAAAACAGAGACCACTAAACTGCAAAAACTAGTTCAAGACATGCAAGACCAGATTAGACAACTCATGAAAACCAAGGACAAACCAGCAAACCAGTTCACACTAGAGAACATTTGTTGATTCCCATTTGACAAGATTCTTAGCATTCTGCCTTTTCCCAAAGGTGTAGAACTCCCCAAATATGATAAATATTTGGGTACCTCTAATCCTCGGGATCACTTGAGAGAGTTTGGTGCTCTATCCATGGAGTTTATACATGACCAAACTTATCTCATGTGTGTGGATTAGATATGGAGTGGTTCTCTCGACTTCCTACTAGCATCAAGGCTTTTGATGAGATCGCCATTTTGTTCCTCTAGCACTATTTGCATAACATCTAGCATCCAGTTAATATATGTGAACTTTGCAATCTAAAGCAATGACCTAGGGAACCTTTCCTGACATTTCTCTAGCGATGGAGATAACTCTATACCAAATATTCCTGCAAAATACCAAACTCTGAGAAGCTCAATATCTTTCTAGACAATCTTCTTGATTTTGAATACCAAGTACAGCTGCAAGGTCCTTTAACCTATGATGACATGATCAAGCAAGCTGTGAGGATAGAGACATTCATGATCAAGAAAGGAGATCTAACCCTACACAAAGATAACAAGCAAGGGTCCTCCTCAAGAAAAGATAAAACTATAATTGTCAACAAAAACTAGGATGTTGTGAATGATGGAGTCATTGATAATGTGACCCCAAAGCCTTCGAAGGTTGTTTTCAACCTTACCTCAAGTATGCAAGTAGCTAAAGCTACTGAAAAGGCTACGGGAGACACCCAACCACCTTCAAAATATTCCAAAAGAAAACCTTGGGAACCTCGACCCAAATGTGAGTTCACTTCCCTAGGGGAAACTCTTGACATGGTTTACAAGACTCTCTTGCAAAACCAAATACTCATGCCTCTGAATAACTTGCACCCTTATGATCCCCAACTACGACTTGCATGGTGGAATGAATCTACATACTATGAGTATCATCAAAATAAGGGTCAAAGATTTCCAACTGTATTTAGCTTTGACATAAGATCCAAGATCTTATCGACAATGGTGAGGTTGTTGTGAGTGGTCATAAGAAGAATTTAGATCATCAAGCATTCAAAGACCCCTTTCCTCCTCATGAGAAGGGTGAGTCCTCTAAGGCCAAGAATACCAACAACGAGGTCAATTACACATACAACACTAATGACAATGTTATTAACATGGTTGAACCTATCAATGTTGAATATTGTGATGTAGTCACCATCAAGGGGAGCCAGGATGCTCCCAGACCCAAGATTCCATTTGTCCTACGAGGCCTTGGGTCTCATTCTTTCGAACCAGAATAATCTCAAGTTTGTGTGAATGCTATTACTCAATCTTGTGCGATGATCATTCTCAATGGCCGTGATCCATCTACATCAGCACCTAGACAACCTACAGATAATCTTGTTGTTGGCCCCACCAACAAGAATTCAAAATTTTTCCCTGCTCCTAGCACTACTAATTACAGTATCCTAGACCAATTACAACATACCAAGGCTCAAATCACTATCTTTGAGCTATTAAAGATCTCGCCTGCTCATAAGAAGATTCTTGATAGAGCCCTCACTGAGGCAAACACCCCTATAGATCTTGATCTTGACCGGTTTCAATCCATGGTGGGTCACCTAACCTCACCTCATTATCTATCTTTCTGTGAAGAAGATGATCATTTGCTAAGCCATCTACACAACTCCCATATGCACATTGAAGTTATGATTGCCCAGAAGCGTGTCTGACGTGTTCTCATTGATAATGGAACTGGTCTTAACATATGCTCTACCATCTTGCTTACCCAGTTAAGCTATGGTGAAGACTACATAGATTCCCATAAAAAGATCACCATCAAGGCATATGACAAAGAAGAATGAAAATCCAAGGGTTTAGTGGTGTTACCAATTTGAGTTGGACCTGTCAAGAGAGATGTTATCTGTCAAGTTCTAAACATCCCTCTTGCATACAATATAGTGTTGGGGAGACTGTGGATCCATGAGATGCAAGTGGTTCCTTCCACCTATCACCAATGTATCAAGTTCCCATTTCATGGAGCAAAAGTGACTATACCCACCAACACTAGCTATTCTTGCAATATGCTCATTCAGTCTGCTGACAACTTTGTCTCATCCAATAGAGAGTCTACTAAATTTTTCAATGCCAAACTTAAAGAAATGGAAAAGACTCTAAAACTAAAATTTTTTGGCATGGGGGAGTATCAAATGGATCCTATATTGTCATTAACATCTTTCTCTCTCTCTCCACATTCCTACGGGAGACCCTCTAAGGATAAGAAACCTTCTATCTTGTCCCCTAAAGTAGTCTATGATGGTGCCTTTGTACAAGCCACAATACCATTAGAAGACGAGGATGAAAACAAATCCGTTATAACTTGGATTTTTAAAGGGAAAGACACATCTGAACAAGTCACCCCAACTCATGATATAGAACATGAACCAAATAGTGAAGGCTTCAAGATCATGAAATGCTTTGGCTATAAAGGGAGTGGCCCTATAGGGGTGAATGATAATGGATTTCTTGAACCAATTGAAGCTACAGGATGAAGAACAAAGGACACCATAGGTCTAGGCTTCAAGAAAATCTTGTTTCATTTAGAGATCAACAAGTTTGTACTAGAACCAGAATATCAACCAGAACCTGAGGGCATTATTTCAACTAAAAACTTGAAGGAAAGCTCTAATGGGGATACCTTTACTTATCTCATTCATCCAAATCTTGTTGTGCTCTTCGCATAGCTAGATGATCCTATACCATGTGTTAGTACGGAAGAAACTAACAGTGATTCTGATGACACTACCTTAGTTACTCCACTGACATATGAGCGGTTGAAAAAAATTGCAAACTGCCCATCCCAACTATCAATGGGAATTGTACATGTCGTCTCCTTTTCAAAAGTGGTTCCAAAAAGAACAACTACAACAAAACATCAATGCTAAAAGAGATAAGAATGACTCAGATGGTACAAAAAGTATTGATGGAGTTCCTATATCAAGTATTACAAACTCACATGAATATTATTTTGACTCTCTATCCAACACAACTTTTGACAAGGACATAGACACTATACACACATTTGAAAACCTTCTTGACATAGGTGAAGGGTCTAGTGTTAGGATGACCGAGTGTGATTCCACCGATGTTAACATACCCTCTACTTTTGATGTAAGGCCTTGAAGGGACTCAAACACATAAGTGGATGAGATCGCTTTAGGTCTTGACTTGCTTTTCTATGGTTTTGATGACTATACCATGAACGTAGTTGAACCCATCACTTCTCTTTTACTCCATCATCCCGAGCTAATAAAATAGAATCTCTCCTCTCCATCCAATGAAGTCCTTACATTCTAGAATGATTACACTCTTGCTTTCTACCTTAACGATATCGAACCTATAATGTCCTCCACCAGCAAAGATAGTGTCAACATGACTGAAGCCGATATCAAGTATCTCAATCATAAAATTAAAAGAAGAAAAAAGAATAGGTGCTCTGATGGTGAAAACCACATTATGGCAGTGTTAGAGCCAAAAAAGTAAAAACAAAAGACATATCCTAGGGTGAAAACCTCTCTAAGGCACCCAAGGATGGGATACTTGATACACTTCTGAGTCATTTTGAGGAAATTTCCTTAGTACTAATCGAGCCAACTCAACTAGTAAACTTGGGCACAGAAGCTATACCTCACATTATTCATTTATCAAAGTCCTTATCCGCAAAAGAGAAAGAGGAATTCACAAATTTCTTTCGAAGCAAGAAAATCAAATTTGCATGGACCTATTCTGATATGCTTGGATTAGACCCCAATCTGATCATGCATCACCTATCCATTGCACTAGGCATTAAGCCTGTTAAACAAAATCTTCAGAGGATGCATCTACATATGGCACTCTTAGTCAAAGCTGAATTGGAAAAACTTCTCAAAGTTGGTTTCATTAGAGTAATGGATTATGTAGAGTAGATTTCCAATATTGTTCCAGTTTCTAAACATGATAACTCTATCCAAGTATGCACAGATTTCTGAGATCTAAACAAGGTGTGCCCTAAGGATGATTTACCATTGCCCAACATCGACATGATTATGGACATGACAACGGGTTATGAGATGTATTCACTGATGGAAAGTTTCTCTGGCTACAACTAGATAAAGGTTGTGCCAAAAGACTAAGAGAAGTTTGCCTTCACATGTGCTTGGGGGACTTTCTGTTGGAATGTCATCTCCTTAGGACTTAAAAATGTCAGAGCTAGGTATCAACAAGCTGTCACCACTATCTTTCATGACATGATGCATAAGATGATGGAAGATTATGTGGATGATACATTAGCTAAGAGCATGGAATAGAAAGTACATCTTGCAGATCTAGGTCCTATACTAGATCAAATGGAACAATTCTGTCTAAGCCTCAACCCAAAAAAGTGTGCCTTTGGAGTCACATCTGGTAAAATATTAGGTTACATCATATCTTCAAAAGGCATAGAAGTAGATCTCGAAAAGGTTCAAGCCACTATGGAGATGCCTCTACCACACAACATCAGTTAGATGAGAGGACTCCAAGGTCGGTTACATTCTATCCAACACTTCATTGTACAACTAGCAGACAAGTCACAACCATTCACCAAGAACCTACATAAAGGTGTGACTTATGAATGGAATGAATACTATGAGAAAGGGCTCAAATAGATTAAGAAATATCTTGCTAACCCACCAATATTGATGCCTCCTATTCATGGGAAGCCACTCATTGTCTACATCTCGGATACAGACACAACATTGGGTATCTTACTAGCTCAAGAAGATTAGGACAACAAAGAAAGAGCTATTTATTATATCAGTAGAACTCTGGTCTCTTATGAAACAATCTACTCTTTTATTGAAAAATCTTGTCTAGCAATGGTATTTGCTTCACATAAATTGCGGCACTACATGCTTGCTCACACTACACTTCTTATTGTTAAGATTGATCCATTAAAGTACTTGCTCAACAAAGCTTCCCTTATAGATAGATTAGTGAAATGGGTCATCATACTTACTGAGTTTGACATTGAGTATGTAGAGAGAAAAGCCATCAAAAGACAAGCAATCATAGATTAGCTAGCTGAGGCACCTATCACAGATCGTCGACCATTGAGCATCGAGTTTCTAGATAAGTCCATAATACTTCTCACACATCAAACATGGACTATGTTCTTTGATGGATCATTTACCCAATAGGGGTCAGGTGCTGGAATATTGTTTATCATACCATAGAGGTACTCTTTACCAAAGGCATACAAGATGTTTCCTTGTACAAATAACATCACTGAGTATAGAGCCCTAATCAATGACGTGAAGATAGCCATTGAGTGGTGAGTAGATGAACTAAAGGTCTTTGGAGACTCACAGCTGGTCAATCAAGTTAATGACATTTACCAAACAAAAGATGACAAAATGGTACCTTATAAATAGATGGTCGATGACCTAAGAAAGTACTTTGCACACATCACCTTCTAGTAGATTCCATAAATGGACAACAAAGTAGTTGATGCCATGGCTACTCTTGCTTCTATGCTACAAATGCCTGAAAATGACTTCTGACATAAATTCCTAGTGGAGATATTACACAACCTAGCTCATGACACCCCTGAATCTAGGATTATTTGTTAGTCATTGGACATGATTTGTCCTACTACCATCATATCTACTCCTACCTTTGTGACCAGATTGTTTTGAAAAATTACACCCAAAATGAGAAACATCACCTTATCCACAGTGCTTCACAGTATGTCATCATAGCTAATGACTTGTATAGAGGAGGTCTAGACGGTACCCTCCTTAGGTGTTTAGAACCTGATGAGTCTAAGCGTGCGTTAGTTGAGGTGTATGAAGGCATTTGTGGATCTCACTCGAGCAACCTAACACTAGCCTGTAAGCTTATTAGAGTTGGCTACTATTGGCCTAATATTAAAAAGGAAGTTATACAATATGCTAAGGCTTGTAAATAGTGTCAACTTCATGGGAATCTAATTCACGCTCCTGCCAATGAGTTAATTCCATTCATCACTTTCTAGCCATTTCAACAATAGGCCTTTGATTTGGTGGGTTAGATTAATCCATCTTCATCAAACAGACACAAGTTCATTATCACCGCTATAGATTGTTTCACTAAGTGGGTCAAGGTAGTACCTCTAACTATAGAAAATGACAAATCTATAGTCATGTTTATCCTAAATTACATCATCTATAGGTATGGTGTACCCTCCTTAATAATCACTGACAATGGGGGGTAGTTCAAGAACAAGGATCTGAAAGAGCTATGCTCTAAGTTCAAGATTACTCAGCATTGGTCTTCCATCTATTATTCCTAGGGTAATGGACAAGTAGAAGCATCAAACAAGGTGATTCTTAAGATCTCGCACTGCATAGTTCACAAATCTGGATGAGACTAGCATCTCTAGATTAATCCAGATCTATGGGCTTATCGAACAAGCATACGAACACCAATAGGGGCCATGCCCTTTACTTTGTAGGTTTACGGAGTGGATGTTGTGCTACCTATTGAGGTTGAGATTCCTACTTTGTGAGTCTCTCTGAAAGGCCTCGTCACTAATGAAGACATTAGAATATCTCAGCTACAATAGCTAGAACTACTAGATGAACATCGACAAGTGGTGTTTGATCATCTCTAAGCATATTAGAAATGGATGTCCAAGAGCTACAATAAGAAATTTAAACCAAGGGAGTTCCAAGTGGGTGATCTTGTTCTGAGAGAGAACCCTAAGAATCAATAACAACAGATCCAGAAGGGAAATTTTGAACCAAATTCGCTTGGTTTGTATATTGTTACTAAAATGTTTGGGTTCGGTGCTTATCAACTCTCTACTACTGAAGGAGAACAACTCAAAGAGTTGATCAATGCTCTGCATCTGAAATAATTCTACAACTGAGCCATCTTCAGAATGCTCCATGTACATACTCTATCTTGAAAAAATCCAAAAATTGCAAAATGTCTTGAAAAAATCTATTATCCTGGTGAAAACCTGGTAAATAGGCACCTTGATAATACCAAAAAATAATCAAAAAGAGAAAAATACAAAAAAATTGAAAAAAAATGTGCCATTGTTGAAAACCTGGTAAATAGGTGTCATGGTAGAAAAATCAATAAAATCCTACCAAGATAGTGAAAACCTGGTAAACAGGCACCTCTTGTTCTGCAATGTTATACCTATCACAACACCGCTTAGCCCTAAATAGTTGCTTTCCTGCTTTTCCTACTTTAGTCTATCTAGCTCATGCACTTGCTCTCAGTTACCTTCAAGATTATGGTTAACTCTACATGGATTGAAATTGGTCATACTCTAGGGGCAACCTTCCTAGTCTAGGGGGCATTGTCCTATCTTTTCAAAGGATCTTCTTCGCATCAGTCACTAGTGATCCTCACTCTACCTATTGATAATTAGCTATCACTAAGATCTCTCTCCTTAGGGGATCTTGCTTGTATCAGTCACCAATGGTTCTCACTACATCTTCCTGATGATACTTAGTTAGCACTATGATCTCTCCTTGAGACTCTTTCTCATGTTAGTCACTAGTGGTCCTCACTACAACTATCTACTGTCATCGTACTAATGAGACTCCTCACGAAAGTTGTATACTTTTGATTTGACATCAATCCACTTAACATTGAAACTAGATTTGAAAACTTTCTAAAGCATGCTGATATTTTCTTTTCTGTGTTTGTCTTTTTTTCTTTGTCATTCCTCCCTGAGTAACTCTAGGATGTGTGTCCTGACCGAGAGATGTGATGACTGAGGGCATGATCTTTTCTTTTGCTTTCTATTTGCTGGTTTAGTTCCTATGATCCAAGGGATCCATATAAAATGGGTGCCCACTGTGAGATCCTCTATCTTGTGTTATATGGCCATGTGTACCTCAACTCCTTTTATATGGACACTTTGGTGAGGTTGGTTCTTTTCCTTGTCTGTTTGAGTGACTTCTTTTTTCTACAAGTGACATTTTAAATGCTCATCCTGCAAAGTGAACGTAAGGGTCACTGTGAGAATTCTTAATATACTTATCAATCACTTAGCAAAAGAAGGCACTCTCACATGTCTGTTGTGTTTGTACACAAGAAACATTCAGGTCATCCTTGCAACTATGATTTGATGTTTATGTTAACTTGCTAAATCAAAAGGAATAGGTGTTCAGGTCATTCTGGCTTCTTGTACCTTAATGCTTATACTTGATTCTGACAAGTCTAAGACTAATGTCATATTCGTATTCTCATGATTGTCATTTTAGTGAGAATTGTATGACATCTTGTGATGATCTGATACCAAACGCTCTATGATGATAACTATCTAATGGGTCTAGCAACCAAGTCCTATGGATTGCATCTAGCTTAGGTTTTCATTTTCATTCTAGACTTGCATTGTGATAATGTTTTGATGCTTATTTCATTGTATTCTCCTGGATTTGTATGAGGTAGTTCTCATTCCACATCTTGGGTTCATCATGACTGGACAAGTGTCTGATCCTCACTCACGATCCTCAAGAATATTCTTTTGGTTAGTACCTGTCATATATTGTAATATCCTACATGAGATGATTAGTACCACATACATTACATTTCCATTGCATCCACAAAGTGCATTACCATAACTCATGTGCATACATTTACATCTACATATTCGCATACATGTGCATCAATCATAAGCATAAATCAAAACATGCATCACATTTATTCATCTACCATCTATCGTTCCATTTTACATTGCATACATACAATAATTAAAACATGTGCATATTCATCCATTTCACATCTACTCATCTAATCATTTGGGATACATCTCATAAAACATACAACATTAAAACATCCAAAGCAATACATGACATGTACAATGATACCAAAAGATGAGCTCATGTCTATATAAATCATGGTGTTAGTATACAAAATGGTGATACTCAAGCACAATCTATATGTCAAAAATGGGCTACAATACAAGATGCCTATGCATCAGATACATCATGATATGCTCAATCAATCCTAGATCTAGCTCTGGCCATCACCACCTAGAGGAGGTGGAGGTGGCATGTTTGGCTATGGTGGTGCCTATGGAGGAGGTCCCTATGGAATCCCTAGCACTCAGGCATACTCTGAAAATTTTAGAACTTGGTCCACTAGCTCCGAAACTGCATCGATATAAGTTGCATAATAATATGCTTCCTATGTGGCCTCATATCGAGTCTCTATCCATGACCTCTCCAACTCCTCCCACAACTCCCTAATCTCCCTATCTCTCTCCACTAGCCAGACATCTTGAACTATGACTTGTATCTAGAGATCCCCCAGCTACCTTTGTGCTAATCCGACTCTCTCTCTGCTCCTTCATAGTGAGTCTTGTAGCTGCGTGCCTACATCTCCTAGAGGGGGATCTTGCATGTCATTATCCCTACCCTCGACTTGTGTCTCTATGGCTGGAGGTTACTATGGTGGGACATCTATCCACTATCTCGATGATCTATCATGTGATCCACTATTGCTTGTACTAAGATTTGTCTTCATCCGTCGACGAGGAATGAGAGTATGCATAGTTCATTGTCTAGGTGCCTACTCCTATTGTCATGGTGGTTGTGCCACCTACTACTATGGTAGTAGCTGCACTACCTGTTGATGCATGTCCACTAGATCTTTGTACCAGGGGAATGGATGAGCTATAAGATAATCCTGGTATGTTGGTGTCATCCCCCCATCAGCAATCACTGCCATGTAGTCCCATCAGCCTGGCACTACCCATGCCTTTATCATTGATTGAAATTGATCTAATCTTGGCAGCCATCCCTTCTTCACCTCATCGGGGAAGTGAATGTACATGCAATACTCCTCAGATATGTCCTGTGGCCTCCCAAAATATAGTAAGACCCATGATAGTGGAAACCGCTCAATGATGGTGATAGTGTGGCCGATCAAAGGATGTGAACATAACATATATGGAAGCTCATGTCTGGCATCATCCTAGACTTTTGTGCCTATCCATGGCCACCATACCACTATGACTATGTCATCTCTAGCTGAGCTTTCCACTACTCTATCTTACCCAGCGTGAGCTGGGTCATCGAACCATCATACCTATAGATATATGGCTCTAAAGGCTGCTGGGCATCCTAAAAAATTGGCTTGAAAATGAGAAGATGCTCCTAGGCCCATATCTACAATATAAATACACCTGATGCCATGTTGTGTGCATCCCGATACAGGATCTCGTGTATCTCATGATACATCTATGCCAGTATGCACTAGCCCCATCTGTAACACATGGCCTCCTGCTCTAACATCCTCTACAACATCTAACCCTAACTGCACTCCAATCCATGCTGCCCTCTATTTGGCATCAAATAACAACCTAGGAACGTTGCTAATATGACTACTAATCGGTGCCCAGGACCATAATCCCTGATCAGATCCTCCTAGGGGATCACCCGACCCATCACCAACTCATCCTGGAACACCTCTCGAAGTGCCATAGTTTCTGCTCATGGCTGTATATCATATTCCACTCGCAGGCCATTGAAGGGTACTCTAAGGATCTTGTAGATATCCTTTGGGATCACTGTCATGTCTCCTTGAGGCAAGTGGAATGTGTTCATTTCCGAATGGAAACACTTGATGAGTGCACCTAACAGTTCGTGATTCACCCGAATATCAGGTACATCATGTAGCTATGATAGTCCTAATGCATCTATATGTGCAAACTCAACATCATTTAGCTACCGCATGACCCCACCAATCAAAAAATGATGGGATCAAAACATGATATCTGGGAAGTCAACCTGCAATGCAAGTGACAACACACGATCACTATCTCAATCATGGTAATTTTCAAAGCAAAATAGAATTGTAGCTATGCACCTATCCTAAGACTAACTCTCAGACAATCTACTTGGCTAATTTCACACAAATTTTGAATCAATTTTTTTGGTTGTTTCCGATAGTTTTACTGCGCAAGGAAGTAGAAATCCTACGTGAGATTTCTTTGTCACGTGAGACTTCGTGCCAGTTCACGTGAGAGATCTTCCTTATGGAGGGTTTCCCGTGTGACTTTTGGGTCCTCTTCGTGTGAGCCTGTGGAGAGACCCATGCAAGAAAGGACTCTTTTCATCCTTTCTTGTGCAAGAATCCTCACCGACCCATGCAAGGAAACCATTTTCTCGCTCGAGTTCTTGCGAGCAGACCCCTAAATTAGCCTAGATTCTATCTAAATCTATCAAAAGCATTAAAACAATTGAAATGCAAGCTAAAGTTATCGATTAGTCACAGGTGGGTCATACGTCGACAGATGGCTGTGTTGTTAGGAGTGCTTGATCTCATTGGCACACCTTGCATCTTCTCTGAGAGGTCTTTTCTCACAAAATCAAAGGTTTAAATTATTTGAAAATGACCCTTTTGGGCCTTATATAGGTTTTGACCTAATTTTCAAAAGTGCTTTGTTTTGCGTGAAAAATTCACCCTTGGCTAAATCGATCACTTTGAATCCATTTTTGGGATCGAAATCAAAATCTAACACCTATACATAGCTCAAAATCACATTTTAAAATTTCTAGGTCCGACATGATTGGACACTTGTGCAGTCGACCTTTTGATGTCATATTCTTGACAGAATCACATCTCATCATCATTTTCTCAACTTCTTCATCTTTTTTATCCCAAGTCAACTTTAGTCATCCCTGGTCAACCATGGTCAAGCTTGGTCAATAGGACCTCCAAATCACTCCAGATCACTTCTGAATCTTCTTGATTCTTCAGTAATCTGTTATGAGTTCTTCTAGACCTCTGATCATATCTCTATCTGCAACCTATTGTTGTTAATCACCTTTATGACATGTCATCTTTCCATTTCTCTCCTGAGGGGGTAGGATGATTGCATCTTTGAATCTTGTATCAATTGTCGAATCAGTATTATCTAAATCAAAAGTCCTCAATGCTAGGGACATCTCATCACTTGGGGCATGTCCACTTTTTCGTACCTCACGATCAAAATTGGATGTTCCACAATCTTGAATCACCAGGGGAATCTTTGTGCCTCCCATCTTGTTATCATACTGTCAGGTATCTGAGCAATCTAACTTGGATCCATGAGGATCAAGCTTTGTTCTAGAGATGGTTCTTGAAATATCTTTAGGTATCTGGGGCAATCTAACCCTGATCCCTGAAAGTCAAGCTTCACTCTGGAGATGGATCTCAAAAACTCTTTTTTTACCGGTATCTGGAAATCTAACCTGGGTCTTGGAGGACTAAGCTTCGTTCTAGAGATAGTCCTAGAAATCAGCATCAGTTATAATTTAATCGATGGATATTGGGGCAATCTAACCCTGACTCCTAATGATTGAGCCTCGTTCTAGGGACAGTCTTACTAAAAGTGGTAACCTGACCAATGTCTTCACAACCTAACTTAGACTTTGAAGAGTCAAGCTTCATTCTGGAGATGGTTCTACAACTCAATTTAATCGGTGTCTTGGCAATCTAACCTTGACATCCGAGGGTTAAGCTCCGTTCTGGGGATAAGCCTGAAACACTCATTAACTATCACATAAGACTATTCTTTGAATCAACGCACTACTCACACATCAATTCAAAGAGGGGAAAAATGTAATACCTCAAAATTGGCATCTTGCAATCCTAACCAATTTTTTTGTATTTAGTCTCACTCTATCAATTTCTGAATCATTAAAGTCCTATTGTACTAGGCAATTCTATCTTCTATTTGACTTTACTAGACTTAGTGTCAAATGCTGAAAACCTTAAATCTGCATCAATCATACATCATATTTAATTCCTAAATATTAACTATAATTAGCTAAATAAACCCTATGATTGATAAATTTAATTACAAAGTCCTAGCACTTTAATTAAATTAAATCCACCCTCTCTAGCTAAAATACATAAAAAAGGAATTAAATAAATATTTGGTTTTTTAAATAAATATCCTCATTTTAATAATTGAATTTAATTATTCAAATAATTGAGAAAATCCATTTATGAGGTAATATTTTATTTATTTAATCAAATATTCTCTACAAAATCTTCTCTTTAGTTCAAAAAAGGAAACTTTGAGTTAATTAAGAATCCAAAAATGCAATAAAATAGTTAACTGCTTTACACACTCAAAAGGCAGATAGTTGACTGCCTCTCTGCAAGAAACTTTCTATTCTAAACTGAACTCTCATTCAATTTTCACCATTCGTTTGATTCAATCTCTATCGTCGATTGAACCTGAGATTCTGTAAAAGAACCCTCATTTCTCATTCAAAGGATCCCAATTTCTCGAGCAATGAATTGTTGTCGCATTATCATCATAATTCATTTGCATTCAAAGCCTTCATTCTTAGTATATAATACTCATTTCTAGATTAATATATCATGTTTAGATTAAATATGCACTTTATTTCTTAACCTAGTTTTCTTTCAAAGTTCTTAGAATAATATTCATGTTTCATTTCTAGATTAATCTTGCATACTCATTCTAGAATAAATTGCATAAATCCTCCATTCTAGTGCTAGTCTATGGTTGTTCGACTCTGGATTCTGAGAGTAAATCCTGAACCTTGCCTAGATAGGAGGCAACATGTTGAATCATCTAGCCAGGTAGGATGAATGATCTCATATTCATTCTTGTCTGTAACTAATGAACAATGACTATGTTGAAGTGTGATGCTAAATTAGAGGCCCATATTTAGCATATACACCCTGGACTAGTCACTCTAGACCCCAGCCCCTCAACATGACCCATGTGGAACCAGAATACCCTCTCATAAAGACAATGAATTATAATCATACCCACTCTCTAGGTATCATTTCTTTCCCATCCTTAGCCTATAAAAGAACTCAAGGCACGAGAAAGGCATCCATAATTAATCTTGTACTTAATGTTATTCCCAGATTTTATTATTAGGTTAGCACTTATTAACCAACTTACGATAGGTTACCTTGGTATTGGCCTTTTTGGGCCCCAAACCCCTATTGTAAGCCACTCCTCTGAGATGCTCCTATTTGACCTCCCCTAGGATCACAATCATAAATAACCACATAGGATCCAAAAAGTATAAAGGTCAATTTCAAGTTCTTACAACACATCATGACATCAATAAATACCCCTCAAAGTGCTGACATAAATCACTAGCTTCAACACACAAAACTAGGTTGGGTAGAATGAACAAAGACATCATCTCAACTTCAAAATACGTACATAAGAATGCCTACACCTTCTAGGTGTTCATAATAAACAAGAGAATTCAAATGGATGAAGTTGGATAAAGACGATCGAAACAAAAACTGATATTTTAACACACGCACAAAGGCATCAAAGAAAATAACCCCAAAGTCCAAAACCTCTGGTGTACATTCCCTATAATAATCTAGAAAATTATAAACTAAAGATAAACTAAACACATATTAGTATTCATGGATTTAATGATTCAATATTAATATTTAATAATAATATCAATATTAACATTAATTTAATAAATTTAAAAATTAACATAAAACATAAATTAAAAACTTAAATAAAAATGTAATTAAAAATAAGATGTATATATATATATATATACCTATATATATATATACCTATATATATATATATATATATATATATATATATATATATATATATATATGTATGTATGTATATGTATATATGTATATATGTATATATGTATATGTATTATAATG
>BSBK01012723.1:0-84383 GCA_027943335.1 Chamaecyparis obtusa
GAGATTTTGAAGCTCACAATAGGATGGTCTTCTTATCATTTTGATTTAGACTATGGGTTAGGAATCTTAGTTTTTGGTTGTATAGGTTGGGTTACTGGTTATATAGTTTGGATATATAGTTTTTGAAGCTCTTGACTGTATTGGGCTGGGTTGGTAGTCCTTTGTATCATCTCATACACATGGACAGTAAATTTTTATTTTGTACTGGCAAAGAAGGGGGGTTTTCTTCCTGCTTCTTTCCTCCTGGAGCCTCGCCGAAGCAATTAATAAATTACAATGGTGATGCCATTTTTATCAAAAAAAAAGAAACATTATTAATGATCTAAAATTAATAACCATTTAGCTTTGCAACCAAAAAACCAATGTATCTATTTATAACCAAAACCAAAGTTCATGTCGCTAAAGTAATAGGAAGTCATTTATGCAAGGATATCATGAAATGCAATATGAAAACCAATATTTGTGAACCATGTTAATACTAATATGTCTGTAATATCAAAAAACTTGTGATAGAGTACAACTAATTGAATATCTTAAAGGAGAGATTGATGACTTCAAAAGACAGTGATTGATGATCACCGAGCTACTATGGTATATGTGAGACATTAAATCAATTAATGTATTTTCATTGATGTCAACTGGTTTTGACTAATACTTATCATGATGGTTACAAACATCTTAAGAAGGAAATAATGGTGAAAGAATGAAATATCTACATGAAGATGAGATGTATGAGAAAGATATGGATATCGTATTCATTGGGTAACTTATAGATGAGTCTATGACATTATATTAGTGGTTTGATTGTATTACATGATTCTATTATGGATTGAAGAACAAGAATGTACAAGTTTATGTGGTTGGTAAATGAAGAACTTAGTATACACCAAGTTAGAACAGTGTACATCGAGAAAGTGTAGTGTATACCGAGTACAGTGTTAACCAAGTTACCGTGATGTGGTATTGATCGAGTGAAAGAAATAAATGGAACTAATAAAATCTGACTAAAGATGATGAGTTGGATAATTATTGATGATTCCGAGGTAAAAGATAATGTTTATTATGATGATCAAATGAGTAAAAAAAATTAAAGGATGATCGGATGAAGGAGATCACAATGTGTTATTGACACAAATGTCGAGGAAGGTTAAAGAGAAAAAATCAATGTTGAAGATTAAGAAGCAAAATCTATGCCTGGAAATAAAATGGTTTATGATGTCTATAAAAGGAGACAAGAGATTCTTTATGAATTATGGAATACGCGTGAGGAGATTGCATTCATGTGAAGCTGGTCAACTAGTTGAAGACATAACCGAGCAATTTTGTAGACAACACTGAGCATCAAAGAAAAGAATTACTGAGCAGAATAGATTTGGAGGAAACAAAGAGATTAAATTGAGTATAATGGCCAGAGGTATTTTGAGCTTAGCATAGATCTAAAAATCTTCAAAACAAGTTGTATTTGAATCAGATCATTACAGTAACATTTTAACCATTGCTACAAATAAATCTCTTAACTGAGTGGGACTTAACAGTCTTTATATTTCAATATGACATTCAATGAATTTTGATTTTTTTTCTTGTTGACCCCATAATGAATGTTTGGTCACAGAGGACTATTAGTGATAAATCCTCTAACCAGGTCACACCTTACAATGTGTTTTATAACCTTTAACAGGGTTGGTTCTTAACCGAGCTCACTTTAGAAGAGTGAAATTATTTTGGGTTACCGGTCCCAGGTGGTTTTTCCCCTAATAGGGTTTCCATGTTAAAAAAAAGTGTTATATGTGTATGGATGTGGTGAATTGTTATTTTACTTTACACATTACTATAATTGGATTGATCGGTAAATACACTATTTAGTTTATGGCTATTCGGTAGATGAATAGAAAGGCACAATTAAAGTTTTACCGAGATGATTAAATGGTTTTAAATATTTGTTTTATATGTCAGGGAGTATTTAGGATTGTGGGATAACTGGACTTAACTAATTCACCCCCCCTCTCAGTTATCTAACAATTGGTATCAGAGCATAGAATGCTTGAAGGAAAAGTTTAAAGGACTTAAGAAAAAAATCACAAGATATATAAGAGAGAGGTGTCAAAGCTAAACAAAGACAAATTCTAGACATGGAAAACTAGAATGAAATTGTATCTATCAGTTGTGCGTGAGTCCGCAACATACTACTTGAAAAATGAGTTTATCTTACCCAATGGACCTTTGACTATTGATCAGATGAGAGAAAGACATGAACACAATGCTATGATGATAGAGATTACTTCCTCCTTATCAGATGTCAAATTTGAAGATGTTAAGACATGTACAAATTCTAAACAAATGTGGAACAAGCTTATACTAGTTCATGGAGGAGATGTGAATGTGCTAAGGGCTAAAGCTGAAATTCTAAGAGGAAAGTTTGATGACATGAAAATGAAAGAAGGTGAGAACATATCTGAGTATAGTAACTGAGTCAAGGAGGTTGTGAATGCTATCTAAGGAGTAGTTATTGATGAAGACACTTTTGTAAGTAAAATTCTCAAAACTTTGTTACCTGTCTATGCTATTAGAGTCTCTACAATTCATTAAATGAGAGCAGCTCCTGGTAATAATGTTACACTTGATAGTATAATTGGTAGATTGACTGCATTTGAGTTGAATAACTATGACAATAGTATTGTACCTACTATTGAATCTACATTTATGTCATCTCTGAAAATTGATAAATCAAGCAGCAAACATAAGATAAGAAATGAAAGTGATAGTGAAAGTGAAGAGGGTGAACTTGATGAACTTGAAGCATTAATGGCTAGAAGATTAAAAAAAGGTAAAGGAAGATATAGAGGTAAACTGCCTTTGGTTTGTTTCAAATATAAAGAGATTGGTCATATTGCTGCTAGATGTCCTAATAGGAAAGGAGATGAGAACACTAATGAAAGATCTAATGAAAGGAAGTATAACAGAAGAGATAACCAAGATCACAGAGGAGTATGGCAAGAGAGACAACTAAGACTAAAGAGATAAAGGCAAGAAGACATGTTACCTTGTTGAAGATGATGATGATGATGATGATAAAAACACCAACACTGATGAAGACATAGAAATGGTATTTGTGGCTTTAAAAGAAGATTCTGAAGAAGAAGAAAGGTATGTTGAAACAACACTTATTTCTAAAGTTAGCAAGAATGATACTTGGATTATTGATAGTGGTTGTACACATTATATGACTTGTGATGAAGAGAAATTTGAATACCTTGAACATTATAATGGAGGATCTGTGAAAATGGGAAATGATACACCTTGTCTAATGAATGAAAAAGGGTCTATATTGTTGAACAATAAGATCAGATGTGAGAATGTATATTAGGTGAAAGGACTTAATTATAATCTATTGAGTGTAGAATAGCTTAATAATACAGGTCACCGAGTTGCATTTGAGAAAAGAAAGGTGAAAATCTATGATGAGACTGGAAATTTGGTTGGTACTAATGAACAATCAAAAGGTAATTTATTCTATCTTGACAATGTTGAAACTTCTTGTTTGTTGGATAAAAATGAAGATGTATGGTTATGGCACAAGAGGTTATGTCATGTGAATTTTGACAACATGGTTAAGATAAGTAAGAAAAGAAAAGTTAGAGCTTTACCGAGCATATCTAAACCTGACCATGTTATGTGCAAACAATGTCAAATGGGCAAAATGTCAAAATCTAGTTTTATGAACAAACACTTTTCATCTAATGCTATTTTGGAGTTAGTTCATATTGAATTGTGTGGTCCTATGAGAACTCAAAGATATTATGGAGACATATATTTTATCTTGTTTGTGGATGACTTCTCTAGAATGATGACTGACATGTTCTTGAAAGAAAAATATGCAGCTTTCAAAATGTTTAAATGGTATAAAGAAAAATCAGAAAAAGAAAGTGGTAAAGAACTAAAATGCTTAAGGTTAGATAGAGGTGGTGAATTTATTTTTGATGAGTTCACTAATTTTTGTAATGGGCATGGAATTAAGAGACAAGTTTCTGCACCGAGAACACCCCAGCAGAATGGGATTGTTGAAAGAAGAAATAGACCAATTGTGGATTGTGCTAGAATACTAATGATTGAAAAATATGTTGCACATATGTATTGGAGAGAAGTTATAAGTACTATTTTTTACACATTGAACCGATTCCAATTGAAGAAAGAATCAAACAAGACACCTTATGAATTATGCTATGGTTACACACCTAATGTGAGTTATTTCAAAATATTTGGAAGTAGATGTTACATTCTGAAAGATGATAGAAATGGGGAATTTGATACAAAAGGTGATGAAGGAATATTTCTAAGATATTCTACTAAAAGCAAAGCTTATAAATGTTTAAACAATACTACTAACAAGATGATTTAAAGTGCAAATGTGAGAGTTGATAAATTTGCTAAGAAGAATGATGAAGAAAGTAAAAAGGAACTAAAAGACTATGGTAGATTTGTTTACATTGAGGAACCAGACACTCTACCCGAGCAACAACCTGGTGTTACCAAGAAACAAGGTAATGATAACAAGTAATATTCTTTATAGACCGAGAATCAACAAACTGTTACCAATGAAGATCATGATCATGCACCGATTGGAGAACACATTGAAGAACAGAGAACTGAAATTGTACTTTTTAGATATGTAAGAAGACATCATCCACAAGATAAGATCATTGGAGATAATAAAGCAAGAATCATGACATGAAGTAAGTTGAAAAACAACACATGCTTAGTTTGTGAATTTGAGCCTAAAATTGTTAGAGATGCATTGAAAAATGACGAATGGATCAAGGCAATGAATGAAGAGATTAAGAAAATATAGAAAAACTAGACATGGACACTGGTACCGAGACCAAAAGATAAGAATGTGATTGGAACCAAATGGATATTTAGAAACAAATTGAATGAGAATGGAGATGTCTCTAGGAACAAAGCAAGACTAGTATGCAAAGGTTATGCACAAGAAGAGGGAACTGACTATGGAGAGACTTTTCCACCCATTGCTAGACTTGAAGGAGTAAGAATATTGCTTGCTTATGCTTCTTACAAAGGATTTAAAGTTTATCACACTAAAACATTTGGGGTCAAATTTCGACGCCAATTTGCGACGCCACTACAATTTGTGTTTTTTTTTTGTGTTTTTTTTTGCAAGTGCCCCCGACGGTGTCATAATAGCGACGCTATCATCATAATTGTGACAACCATTTGGTTATAAAATAAAAAAAAGTGTCATTTGTAATTTATGAATTCGAAGAGCTGCTGCGAAGACAACACTGCACTTTTGCATGGCGTGAAGAGGGCATTCAAGTTTGGTGTGCGCGAAGAGGCCAGCACCGTGTGGGAAGAGGGCACTGGCACTTGAGGTAGGCATTTGAGCTTTGTCTTCTCATTAAATAAATTTCAATGGCATTGTTTACATCTTAGAATTGTTAATAGTGGCATTGTTTACATCTTAGCATCTGGAATGCTCGATGACCTGCGAGCTTTGAGAGCTAGGGCATCATTGCTATTACCTTCAACGCATTGTGTGAAGTGTTTGATCTCTCTTTATTTGTTTTTCTATTGATATTCACTATGTGCGTACTCCCCGTTTATGATCATTTCATGAGGAAATGTCTTGATGGCTCGCGGGCTACAAGTTAGGGCATGATACATTGTTTAGGAGCTCACTGTTTAATACTAGAATTGTTTACATCTTTTCATTTGGAATGCTTGATGACCTATGAGCTTTGAGAGCTAGGGCATCATTGCTATTACCTTCAAGGCATTGTGTGAAGTGTTTGATCTCTCTTTATTTGTTTTGCTATTGATATTCACTATGTGCGTACTCCCCGTTTATGATCATTTCATGAGGAAATGTCTTGATGGCTCGTGTGTTGCAAGATGGGGCATGATACATTGTTCATGAGCTCATTGTTTAACACTAGCATTGTTTACATCTTTTCATTTGGAATGCTTGATGACCTGTGAGCTTTGAGAGCTAGGGCATCATTTCTATTACCTTCAAGGCATTGTGTGAAGTGTTTGATCTCTCTTTATTTGTTTTGGTGTTGATATTCACTATGTGGTACTCCCCATTTATGATCATTTCATGAGGAAATGTCTTGATGGCTCACGAGCTGCAAGCTAGGGCATCATACATTGTTCATGAGCTCACTATTTAATACTGGCATTGTTCATGAGCTGACTATTTAATATCTGGCCAGGCCATGTAAATGGTACTAGGCCAACCCAATCCACCCAAAAAAAGGTGTCATGTTTATGTTTGTCAAATACACTCGTTCACAATTTTGTTCTTGTTCTTCACACAAATATTACATCAAAAGTAATTGTAAACAATGTTTCAAAGAAAAAAGAAACAACTACAATAGATCAGACCCCAAAAGTATACAGTCAACTACAATAGCTCACAGTCTCAATGAAATAAATAGTGTATAAAAAAATATATGGTGCACAACAGCAGCAAGCATGCGATGATAGCAATAATATTGCATGATAAAATTCAATACTCTTAGTTTTTATTCAAATCTATTTGAAACTCCTATCAGCTCATTGTCCAATAGTTAAACTAACCTATGACTTCAAAGGAGGAATTATGAAATATGGTTGTAGGTAGTTATCTCTTATATAATGATGGAGGAATCAAAGGTAATGATCAATATAACAAACAGAGCACCGACCAATCAAATAGGGACATGAGGTGCTCAAACAGTGAGCTCATAAAATAATATATTTAGTCTTAATAAAATCTTATAAAACAACATATATTGTGTGAAGTGTTTGATCTCTCTTTATTTATTTTGGTGTTGATATTCACTATGTGGTACACCCTGTTTATGATCATTTCATGAGGAAATATCTTGATGGCTCATGGGCTGCAAGCTAGGGCATCATACATTATTCATGAGCTCACTGTTTAATACTAGCATTGTTTACATCTTTTCATTTTGAATGCTTGATGACCCGCGAACTTTGAGAGCTAGGGCATCATTTCTATTACCTTCAAGGCATTGTGTGAAGTGTTTGATCTCTCTTTATTTGTTTTGTTGTTGATATTCACTATGTGGTACTCCCTGTTTATGATCATTTCATCAGGAAATGTCTTGATGGCTTGCGGGCTGCAAGCTAGGGCATCATGCATTATTTATGAGCTCATTATTTGAGCACCTCATGTCCCTATTTGAGCTCATAAACAATGCATGATTCCTGAGCATTCAAAACAATAAGTGTATTAATTTATTAAGACTAAATATATTGTTTTATTAAGATTTTATTAAGACAAAGTATTTTGGGTTAGTTTTATGTTGTTTTATAAGATTTTATTAAGACTAAATATATGATGTAAACTCATAATTATACTTGATATATATATATATTTCAAAGGAGGAATTATGAAATATAGTTGTAGGTAGTTATCTCTTCTATAATGATGGAGGAGTGAAAGGTAATGATCAATGAGGTTGTTGCTATTAGATCATACATTAACACACTTACTATTTTGAATTTGAGCTCGGGCATCATGCAATGTTATTTTTGTCATTGCATGCTTGCTGTTGTTGTGCACCATATATTTTTTTATACACTATTTATTTCATTGAGACTATGAGCTTGGTTTTTCTTTCAGAAGTGTATGGCTTGACTATGCACATGCATAATTGTAGATGAGGATCAGTAATAGGATGCCATTCATTTCTTAGATATTTTTTATATAAACCCCATCTCTCTTTTCTTTGCAGGTTCTGGATCACACAGGGGCACACTAGATTCATACGCGGGTCAAAAACTAATCACTTCAGGAAATGTCTAGAACCCTTATTATTTATGTTCATCCTCTTATGTATGCCTGTACTCTTACATTTTCTTCTCAAAGTTATTTTCCTTGTATAGTATATGCAAGTTATTTTTCATATATATATACATGTAATCTTTAGATGCAAAAATTTATTTTCCTTTACATGTATCTTTGCATGAAATGAACACAAATTAAACAAGATCATCTAATAATGCAAACTAGGGTATTGTAGTCACTCATCTAGTAATTAGTTCCCCAAACCATTACTAAGAATTGAACATAAGTCTAAGTCCCCAAATCTATTGTTCTATGTGTATAAAACAATATATGGTGCACAACAGCAACAATCATGCAATGATAGCAATAACATTGCATGATGCCTGAGCTCAAATTCAAAACAGTAAGTGTATTAATGTATGATCTAATAGCAGCAATCTCATTAATTACTAATCCAAAGGGGTTTTTTGATTCGAAAGACTTAGCAGCCTCCAAGGCCATTTTCTTTTCTATTGCGTTAATAGGACGTCTGCTAGAAACATTATGACTGCTCATCCCTTTGCTCATCTCTTTAGTTTTTTTTTTCATATATTTCACCATCTGACGTTCCTTTTCAGTAAGAGATGGCTATGAAAAAGATATTTCTATTTTTTATTCTGAGAAGATCTAGAGTGATTTTGAGTCACAGAGGAAATGCCCTAATCCTTCCACAAGTGCTATTCCGACGAGTTCTGATCACTTGATGAACAAAAAATTATCTATTGAGTTGAAAAGAAAATCAACAGAAGACGCTAAAAATGAAGTGAAAAAACCTAAGGTTTCTTCTCAACATAAGTAAAATCCTTTCCCTCAATGAAAGATTGAAGTCTTTCCAAACTCGTTTCTCCCAAATTATGGGAAACTTTGAACTTACCATTTGAATAACCACAAGTTTTTATTTGTATGCAGGCCATTTTTCTGAGACTAATGAACATTTCCATCCATCTCTTATTGAAAAGGAACTTCAAATGGTGAAATCTACGAAAACAAAAACTAAAGAGATGAGTAGAGGGATGCTCAGTCATAAATGTAGATATCACAACAGCTGAGAAACATAAATGTAGATATCCAAAAAATTGTGACCATGATGCCTACATTTATGTTTCTCAGCTATTGTGTCCCAAGACCCCTTATTTGATTGGTCGGTGCTTTGTTTTTTATATTGATGCTATTAGATAAAATAGGGACATCGGTAATAAAATAATACACTTACTATTTTGAATTTGAGCTCTAGCATCATGCAATGTTATTGCTGTCAAAATAATATGTGTATTAATGTATGATCTAATAGCAGCAACCTCATTGATCATTACCTTTGACTCCTCCATCATTATAGAAGAGATAACTACCTACAACTATATTTCATAATTCCTCCTTTGAAGTCATAAGTTAGTTTAACTATTGGACAATGAGCTGATAGGAGTTTTGAATAGATTTGAATAAAAACTAAGAGTATTGAATTTTATCATGCAATGTTATTGTTGTCATTGCATGCTTGCTACTGTTGTGCACCATATATTATTTTATACACTATTTATTTCATTAAGACTGTGAGCTATTGTAGTTGACTATATTCTTTTGGGGTCTGATCTATTGTAGTTGTTTCTTTTTTCTTTGAATCATTGTTTACAATCACTTTTGATGCAATATTTGTGTGAAGAACAAGAACAAAATGGTGAACAAGTTTATTTGACAAAGATAAACATGACACATTTTGTTGGGCTAATTGGGTTGGCCTGGTACCATTTACATGGCCTAGACAGATATTAAACAGTGAGCTCATGAACAATCATCCTACTACTTACACTGCAATTTCTATGTCCACTTACAATAATAAATTATAGAGTTTCACTGCAATTTCTATGTCCATTACCATTAAAATATATCACTCCTCCTATTATATAGGCATCATAAAACAATCTTGCATAATAGATTTTGAATCACATTAACACACACCCATGTTCTATAGCATAGTTCATTTTAGAAGTGTATGGCGTGACTATGCACATGCATAATTGTAGATGAGGATCAATAATAGGGTGCCAAACATTGCTTAGATCCTTTAGATCTAACCCCATATTTTCCTTCCTTGCAGGTTTTGGATCATACAAGAACATACTAGATTGAAGCCTGGGTCAACACTTCATTACTTCAGGCAATGTTTGGTACCTTCATTATTTATGTTCATCCACTTATGTATGTTTGCATTCATTCATATTCTTCTGAAAGTTAATCTTTATGAGCTCAAATTCAAAATAGTAAGTGTATTATTTTATTACTGATGTCCCTATATATTGTGTGAAGGGTTTGATCTCTCTCAATAATAGGATGTCATTCATTGCTTAGATATTTTTTTATCTAACCCCCATCTCTCTTTTCTTTGCAAGTTTTGGATCACACAGGGGTGCACTAGATTTATACCCAGGTCAAAAATTCATCACTTCAAGAAATGTCTGGCACCCTTATTATTTATGTTCATCCTCTTATGTATGCCTGTACTCTTGCATTTTCTTCTGAAAGTTATTTTCTTTTTTATAGTATATACAAGTTATTTTTCATATATATACATGTAATCTTTGCATGCAAAAATTTGTTTTCCTTTACATGTATCTTTGCATGAAATGAACACAAATTAAACAAGATCATCTAATAATGAAAACTAGGGTACTATAGTCACTCATCTAGTAATTAGTTCCCCAAACCATTACTCATTCAAAACTGTGGCAAAAATGGTAAACGATCCCAGCCATCCATCACAACCTGATCTCAACAATAATGCAAAGAGTAGCTTGATTTCATCTTCAAGCCAATCAATGCACAATCTACTCAAACTCCAAGTCAAGTCACTGCTACACTCCATAGGAACAAAGCACATCAAATTCAGACCAAAGAAGTCAAGAAGTCGCTCGAATCAGATTCAAATGCAATTAGGTCTACATATAACCCATGAACACATCAAGAAGAATGTATCTTTGATCACCGCACTAGCTTCTTGTACTGGATCCATTGCTATCACAAGTCTTGATTCGGTAGGATCCATTCAAAATCCAAGTCTCTAGACTCGACTCAATAATCCAAGACCCGCTACCGAATCTACTGCAAAGTTATCTCTAAATGATCCATAACCAAATCACGAGCAGGAACCAGATCTGCAAGAACACCATTTTGAATCGACAAATATATATATTTAAAAAAAAAATTGATGGTCATCATAACTACAATGGAATTACAACAGCGACAGGTATCCTTCGCAAACATATAACATACAGTCATCGCATTAATAGCATCGCTGTCAGAAAAAATCATAAATGAAAAATATCTGTCATAAATTTCCAACACATGTCCATCATATGTACAACATAATCATCATTACAAACCATAAACAACACACATCCATCATAATCTTGCGACAAAAATTTGTTGCACTAATAGCATTTCCGTCGGTGAACAGGTTACTAACGATGGCTACCCATCAGAATATTCTGACAGGTCACCATTGTTTGTATTTGTTGCGACGGTTAGGTGTTACAATGTGGACAGCTACAAATAAGTACGATGACATATTCACTTTGTTGGAACCCTCTTTTTGTGATGGCTAAGGGTGTCACAATTATGAAACCTAACAAAACTGTCGATTTTTTTTACTACAAAACTGCGACACTAGGTAGTGTCGCTCAATCGACAATATACTATCTAAATTCAGACATTCGACCATCGGAAAAAGGTCTCAAATGTACTAGTGTCAGATGGATGTCAAATCTACATTTCTAAATGGGATATGTGAGGAAGAGGTATACATTGAACAACCTAAAGGTTTTGTTGATCCTAATCGAAGGAATATGGTATGTAAGTTACACAAAGCATAATATGGGCTGAAACAAGCACCGAGAGCATGGTATAAAAGATGGCATTCCTATCTTATCAGTATTGGATTTGTTAGAACAAGTGACAACAACAATTTTTATTTGAAAAGTGAAACTGATGACAAGATTCTTATTACTGAAATTTTTGTTAATGATATCATATTTGAAGGACATGATAACTTATGCAAATCATTTGCTGATGAAATGAGGAAATAATTTGAAATGTCAATGTTCAGAGAGATTAATTTTTTTCTTGGCTTGCAAATATTACAACAGAAGGAAGGCATATACATCACACAATCAAAGTATATCAAAGAATTATTGAAGATATTTAGTATGGAGGACTCAAAACCAGTCGGTACACCTATGGTCACTAGATGTAAATTTACAAAGGATGACAAGTCAACCGAGGTAAATAAAACCTTGTATAGATCAATAATTGGTAAATTGGTGTATGTTGTGCATAGTAGACTAGATATTGCACATGCAGTTGGAATTGTAGCAATATTTTTTGCTAATCCTAAAGAATCAAACATGACTTCTATGAAAATAATTTTGAGATACTTGAATAAAACTGATAACTATGGTTTATGATATAAGAAAGAAGACAATTTTGAACTAAAATTTTACACTGATGTGGATTGGGCTGGAAACATTGATGATAGAAAGAGCACTACTGGTGGAGAATTCTTTTTGGGAGAAAGATTTGTTTTATACATTAGGGATTATTTGGGAATGTAGGATAACTAGACTTAACTGATTCAACCCCCCTCTCATTTATCTAAAAATTGGTATCAGAGTATAGATTGGTTACTTGGATAAGTAAGAAATAAGGATGCGCATCTCAGTCCACTGCAGAAGCAAAATATGTTGTTGTTGCTACTAATTGTTCGAATATTGTATGGATAAAATAACTTTTGAAAGGTATGAATGAGGAGATCGTTGATCCAGTGATAATATAAGTGCCATTATTCTTTCTAAGAATCCAATCACGCATGCAAAGACAAAGAATATTTCTATTAAGTATCACTACTTGAGGGAACAAGTTCAAGAAAAGCAAGATTGGAGTATGTGAAATAAAAAGAGCAAATTGCTGATATATTTACTAAACCCTTATCGAAGGACACATTTGAGTACTTGAGAAGTAGACTAGGGGTCCATCCCTTGTCTAACAGTCACTAAGGTGATTTGGAGGTTGCATCAACCTATAATTTATCAGAATATCAAATGATGTTGATGCATAATGTTCACACTTTGGGTTTCCTAAGGCTTTCAAAACTAAAAGATGAAAGACAAATTGAAACTGAATATCAATACATGCAAGGTACTAGATTTGAACTGAATAATAGAGATATTTATTTGGCTATTGAAGAGATGATTATTTTCTTTTTGGCATTGTTGTCAAAGGGAGAGGAATTACTTGAAATATTTATTTGTAGAAGAGATGATTGCATGAAGTAATAGAGAGAATAACATAGAGATATCAGTTATAACCGAAAGGGAGAGTATGAGTATTGATGTTTTGTGGTGATTAAACATATTAAATGTATAAGCTAGGGAGAGCTTATTGAGTTACAAAATTTTTATACAAAGTTGTAGAACAGATGTTTGGTATTCTATGACATATTTCATACTGTGTTGCCATCAATGCCAAAGGGAGAGATTGATAGACTACAACTAATTGAATTTCTTAAAGGAGAGATTGATGACTTCAAAAGACAATGATTGATGATCACCAAGCTACTAAGGTATATGTGAGACATTAAATCAATTAATGTATTATCATTAATGTCAACTAGTTTTGACTAATACTTATCATGATGGTTACAAACATCTTAAGAAGGAACTAATAGTGAAGGAATGAGATATCTACATCAAGATAAGATGTATGAGAAATATATGGATATGGTATTCATTAGGTAACTTATTGATGAGTATATGACATTATGTTAGTGGTTTGATTGTATTACATGATTCTTTTATGGATTGAAGAACAAGAATGTACAAGTTTATATGGTAGGTAAATGAAGAACTTAGTATACATCGAGTTGGAACAATGTACACCAATAAAGTGTAGTGTTTACTAAGTACAGTGTTAAGTGAGTTACCGTGATGTGGTATTGACCAAGTGAAAAAAAAAATGGAACTAATAACTATCGACTAAAGATGATGAGCTAGACAATTATTGATGATTCAGATGTAAAAGATAATGTTTGTTATGATGATCAAATGACTGAAAAAACTAAAGGATGATCAAATGAAGGATATTGAAATGTGTTACTGACACAACAACCAAGGAAGGTTAAAGCGGCAAAATCAACGGCGAAGATTAAGAGGCCAAATATATGGCTGGAAATAAAATGGTTTATGATGTCTATAAAAGGAGAGAAGAGATTCATTATGAATTCTGGAATGTGCATGAGGATATTTCATTCATGTGAAGCTGGTCAAACTGGTTGAAGACATAACCGAGCAATTCTGCAGATAACACCAAGCGTTAGAGAAAAGAATTACTAAGCAAAATAGAGTTGGAGGAAACAAAGAGATTGAATTGAGTATAATGGCCAGAGGTATTTTGAGCTTAGAATAGATCTGAAAATCTGCAAAACAAGTTTTATTTGAATCAGATCATTATGGTAACATTCTAACCATTGCTACAGATAAATCTCTTAACCTGTTGGGACTTAACAGTCTTTATATTTCAATATGACAATCAATGAATGTTGATTATTTTTCTTGTTGATCCCATAGTGAATGTTTGGTCATGGAGAACTATTAGTGATAAATCCTCTAACTAGGTCACACCGTACAATGTGTTTTGTAACCTTTAATAGGGTTGGCTCTTAACCGAGCTCACTTCAAAAGAGTGAAATTATTTTGGGTTATCGGTCCCAAGTGTTTTCTCCCCTAACAGGATTTCCACGTTAAAAAAAAAAGTGTTATATGTGTATGGATGTGGTAAATTTTTATTTTACTTTACATGTTACTATAACTGGATTGATTGGAAAATACACTAGTCAATTTACTGCTATTTGGTAGATGAACATAAAGGCACAATTAAAGTTTTACCGAGTTGATTAAATGGTTTGAAATATTTGTTTTATACATCAGGGAGTATTTGGGACTATAGGATAACTGTACTTAACTGATTCACCCCCCCCCCCCCCCCCCCACCTCTCAGTTATCTAACAACTTGATGAGCCTATAATTTTTCATGTTTATGTCATTTGTTATAATACTTTACATCATGTTTATAATACCTTTCCAAGTCATTTCCATGCATTACCTTGATTTATGAAGCATTAATTATGATTAATGATTTATTGATTAGCATTTGTATGTCTAGCTAGTTAATGCTAAATTATGATGATTTATTATGATAAATAGTTATTATTAAATAATAAATATTTTAAGATGATTAATATATTATTTGTGAGGTATTTGAGTCATTCATACAGCTAGAAATAAGGAGAGGAAAATTGATGCTTGTCAATATTCAGTAGTTGTTGGAAATGTAGAAAATGTCAAAAATAGTTTCAGTAAAATAGGCATATCTTACTCAATTCTTTATGAAATCCATATTTTCTTAATTATTTGGAAATCTAAAAATGAGGAGAAAAATGTTTTGAAATGGTTTGATCTAACTCACAATAGTTAATGAGAAGCACTCATCTGAAGTTGACTGAGTAAAAATAGTCGAGTTTGAAGGCAACAAAAACCCAGTCTTAGTAAAATGATCATATATTCAACGTTTCTTAATGAAATAAATATTTTTAAAATGATCTATAAATATATGAAGGAGGATCATAACTTGGTAAAATCATTTGAGCTAACTCACAATAATAAAGGAGAACCATCTGTTTGACGCTGGCTGCATAAAAAGTGAAAAAATCAGCAAAGTTAGTCAAACTTCTTCTATTTATTGCAATCTAAGTTACAACTTAAAAAGAGGTTGGATATGATTTGTATTATATTTATGAACACCAAAAAATCTCTACGAAATCATATTTTTCATAAAATAATCCAAACAAACTATTTTTCCAATCAGCCAAGAAGACAAGTTGTAATAGGACTCTGCTTCTTAGTCATTGTTTTAGAATAAGTGTCTACCTTGGTTGAAGGAATGATGGGACACATGTTAGATGGTTTTTAGGGATTCAAGAAGCTTATATATATGAAATTTTAATCCATCAAAGTAGGTAGAAAGTGGTAGATTCTCATTAGATTTAGAGAGTTATCATTATGAAGAAGTCAATTTGTAATAGCAACAATAATTTTAATAGTAGTAGACTACATTTTCATGGAAGCATGTTACCTGTGTATGATGTTTTAAGGACATATATCAGAGTTTAAATTATCTAAGCAAGGTCAACTTATGATATTTTTTACCTTTGGTAGTTATAGAAGTAGAATGCATAGAAAATTGTTGTGTATTACACAGTTTCCTGTAGCCATTACTATCAGTTTCTTATAGCCATTACTGTGCAATGATATTTATTTCCAACATTGTTATATTTTTAGTTTTTTAATGATAGAATAACTTAGAGAATCCCATAGTGCATATACTTTGCAAACCTATTTCAAGTATACTTCCTCGGGTTGACAATTTAAATGTGCCTGCATAATGATGAGATAACTACTTGGCATGGATCTCCAATCCCTAAGTTATGGTTCTAAGGCCTAGTTATCAAAACCATTATAGGAGTCCAACAAAGCTCAAGCATATCATCAAAAGATCATGCTGATATCATTTTTTTTTACAACAATGAAAAACATGCCAAAGATCAACAGTTAATGCCTATGGGATATGAGGTTGAAGGAGAGATCTTGACATTATATGCAAAAAACTTGTTAGCTCAACCATTAGATCCCAAGACTCTAAGGTTTGGGACTTATGAAGAAAAATCCCTGCAAGTACACATTGATTTGATGAAACTAGACAGTGAGAAGAAAATAAGAAAGGAAGATGAACAATTCTTTGAACAAAGAGGCTTTACTAATGAAAAAATTGAGAAAGTTAGAGCCAAGAACGTTGTAGAACAAGCAAGTATTCCTGGCATGTCAGTAGAAGAAGTTGGCTTGGAAGTAGTGGGTGCAACTAATAGTGCCCCAACCGGTAGAGAAACAATAAGTGGTATAGTGAAGAAGGAGAAAGAAGTTAAAGTAATAGATCCATTGAAAAATTATGCAAATAAATTATCCAAGACTGCCAAACATTCTACACCGATAAGAGAACCAGACAAACCACAAGTTGTTGAAAGAAAAAGAAAGAAGGAGAAAGAAAAAAGAGATAAAGGTGCATCTGATGAATAAAGTGAAAATATTGAATCAGAGAAGGAGCAAATACAACTCAAATGTAAACAAAAAAATTCTAAAGTGGTAGGTTCCCCTACTGCAAAATCAGTAGGTCATCATTTCAGTAAATTCATGAGTGTTGATGACATAATTCAAGAGTAAAGAATTGGGGACTATTTTTTAAAGTGGATAAATATTTTGATAAGTTCAATAAAGATGATCGGGATTTGATTGAAGATTTTTTTGTATATGGCATAAAAAAAATTAGAAAAAATGTGATGGAATTGCAAAGTCAAGCTCCAAATTCCTTATATAACAACCTAGAAGCCAAATGACATACTGCAATTAGACATGATAAGGAATTGATAGATTTTGTTAATAAAATTACAACTGGAGATTTCACAAGAAGAAGTGAAAAGGGTACTTTCTACCACAAGACCTTTATTCAAGACAAAGAAGAGACTCACTAGATTTCTATGTGGTGAATCTCTTGGTGTATAGGATGAGACTAAAGAAATTTTGATGAAACACTTTGGTATGCTCAAGGATGCAGATGTGGATAAAAATTGTTGAACATGTTGAGTAGCCAATGATACTCAAATCAGATGAAGATCAACCGATGTTTATTGAAACCAATGAAGGATGGAAGATTGATGGTGTTAGTATCAAAATTGAAAATGAATTTTTCAATGTTACACAGGATAATGTGGATAACATAAAAGACATTTCAACACAAGGAACACATGTTAAACTAATCAACATACTTGATCAACTAGACATTCAAGAGGAACAAAAGGAGGATGTAACAATAAACTTGGTTATCGGTCAAGATTTTCCTGATGATGCACAAGTAAATGTTACTATAGATGTATCAAAGCAAGAACAAATGCAAGAAAAGGAGGGGACATATAATATTGTGGAAGCTAAACAAGAGGAAGTAGTTATCGAGATAGAACAATAAAAGATTCCATTTTCCTTGCTATCCAAGATAAGGATAGATGATGATGAATTATAGATAAAGGGTCAAGTAGATCTAAGCTCAATGATCCTGGAGAATATGATAAATTTTTCAATGGAAATTAAGTCCAAATCTAAAAAGAAGAAGATGAAGCAAGAAGGACAAGTCATATTAAAAGCTAGAGATTTATTTTTTGAACTAGTACCAGAGGTTGAATATGACAAGAAGGCTACTCCTATTGAGAAATTGGGACAATTCATTACTACTACTGAAGAAGAGATTAAGAATCTTGAAGATATAGCAATTGAGAGAGCGGAAAATAATTATGAAAAGAAAAGATATGAGCAATTGTCACAGTCTATTGCTTTAAATAGAAACACTCTTATACTAGTTGTGAACCAAATTCAGGAAGCATTAAATGAAGGAGGTAAGACAATAAAAACTATTTGTGAATTTTCTTAATTTATGCAAGATCTTGAGAAGAAAAAAGGATGAAGTGCAACTAGAACTAAATGCCTTGTCACAAAGTTTTGATCCCCTTCATATGTCTACTAAGAATTTTGGATTTGAGGTAGGAAAGGTTCATCAAAAGTTGAAGATCTATAAAGATGAACAAAACAAGAGAATTGGTAATCTAATGGAGCTTCAAATAATTTTGTTTCCTAAGATGGACATTCTACAATAGAGTTTGAAAGAGGCTGAGATAGCCCTGACACCTTGTCTACTGGACACATTTGAAGAATTAAAGGAATCAACATTTTTTCTTCATGGACAGATACTCATAATGGATAACTTACACAAGTCATGGGTCAGTGATTGGAAAATATTTAAGGTCAACTTCCATGAAATTTTTAGTAGATTGTAAATTGTACTATGCTACTCTTGATCAATAAAATGTTTATTTTTGTATATATTTTACCTTTGTCATTGTTGTTAAAGGGGGAATAGTAGTAAGAAAAATCTTTTTTTATGTATCGCATAAAGGGTGAATAGGAATAGTGTAAGGGGAGTTAGCACTTAGCAATTTTTCTAAGTGTTTCCATCATTTCCAAAGGGGGAGATTATTGAACTTTGATGAAGGTCATATGTATTTTGGTCACATGAGTGTGTTGTGGTGTTGTCATTGCTGGAAACATGTTTTGTTTATGTCAAGAAAATAGATTTATGTATGTTACTAAAGGATCATTTTGAAGAATTAACTAAGTGTTCAGTCAACCGATGATAGTGTAGAAAGAAAGCAATAGTGAATTATTTCTAGAGAAGATGATCAATTTAAGGTGTGTGGTCATATAATTAACATCTAAAAAGGTATATCTATCTATTTGTATGATCACATCAGTTATCTTGGAGTATTTTGATAGTTATTAAAGATTGAAGTGAAACTAACCATTAGAATAGTGAGCCAGTGGACACATTTGGTTAGATCAATGTTGTAGTTAAATGTTTGTGTTAGGCCGACATATTTTTAGGTTTTAATTCATTAGGACAACATCAAGGATGTTTAATTTTAATTTTGGTGCATTCGCTCATAATGATAAGTTGGATTTGAGGGCCGACTTGTAAAATATTTTAGGGTTCTAACACTGACCTAGAACAAGTATATAAATGGTTAAGAAATTAATGTTGTATAGAGTTGCGATGTTATTGTGATGATATGTGATGATTGTTGGAGATAGTAAAGAGACAATAAAGTATTTAGATTATCATAATTGAACTAGAATTTATTGGATCTTTCATGCGTTGAGAGAAAATATTAGGTCATTCTTCTCTTTTTTATTCTAACATATTGGCAAGAAAAATCCTTTAACAAGGTCACTCTTAACAGGGTGAGTAGGATCCTAACAAATCTGAAGTGAAAATCCTCTAACAAGGTAGCTCTTTAGCTTTAAATCCCTTAGTAGGGTAGTCTTTAATAGGACTTTTGTAGTTCATAACTAGACTATAAGTACTCTCAACCAGGTACAGACCTCAGAAAGGTTATTGTAATTGCTCCTAGCTGGGTTGATTTCTAAGTGCAATAGTGAAATCTTGTGGGCATCATCCCCACAGGTGGTTTTCTCCCTCTAACAAGGTTTTCAACAGAGAAAATCTTGGTATTATGTGTTCAAATGTGTGAATGTTTAATGTGTTGTATTGTTACTTAATATTCACATTTGCATGTTGGTTAATTGGAAAGAAAATTAGTAAAAGTTTTAGATTTTTGGTTGTAGTGATTCCTCCCCTCTCAGTGCCTTATAATTCTAATAATTTTGACTTGATTGGGATGATTTATCCTCCCTTTTCTAATGGTTATAAATACATTATAACTATAATAGAATATTTTAACAAATGGGTTCAAGTTGTACCTTTATCAACTACAATAAGAAAGAATATTTCCAGGTTTATCTTAAATCACATAATTTACATATATGGTATCCCTCATGCCATCATAATAGATAATGGGAAATAGTTCAAAAATAAGGATGTCAAAGGATTATGTGAAAAGTTCCATATCATTCAATATTTCTCTTCAATATATTACCCACAAGGGAATGGACAAGAAAAAGAATCTAACAAAAAATATCCTTAAAATCCTTAAGAAAATAGTTAATGATTCATGAAGGGATTGGCACATCCAATTAAATCTAGCACTTTGGACTTATAGGACCAACATTAGAACACCTATCAGAGATACACCATTTTCATTAGTACATAGAGCTAAAGAAGTTTTAGCTTTGGAGGTTGAAATTCCATCACTTAAAGTTTCTCTACATGGCATATTGATAGATGAAGACTATAGAGTTTCTAGATATCAAGAGCTAGAATTGTTTGAAGAATGTCAACACTAAGCATATGATCACCTAAAAGTTTATCAAAAGAGGATGTCAAGGAACTATAACAAATAGATTAAACCTAGATATTTTCAAGTATTTGATCTAGTTCTAAGAGAGAACCCAAGGAATCAATGAGAGAGAGAATGATGCAACCAAAATTTCTTTAACAATTAACATAAACATTAGAGAGAAAAAAACATAGAATATTTTTAGAATTACTATCCTTCTTTATTATTCTTCCAACTACTTTGCTGCTACAATGAGAGAAACCTCTAATTTAAGTACATATCCAATATTACCTTTTTTGGCAATTTTTTCATAAAAAACTATATTTTGCTATTTTTGGTAATTTTTAAAACAACTCAAAAAAAGTTGAATTTTTTGTGAAGCTTCCTAAAATGAAGAGATGATGAACTTCCAACTAACCTTTGAAATTGGAAATAAGATTTTGAAGGTATTAAAAAAACATAACTTTCTAAAAAAACACTAAAATCTTAAAAGCCACTAAAAGATCCTGCATCATTCTATTGTAGTTATAATGTATTTATGACCATTAGAAAAGGAAGAGGTAGAAAATGAAATTGGAAAAGAACGCAACTCCTGAGACTTGGTTTTTAATGCATGCTTCTTGTTTGGATCTAAACTTCCCCATTGTACCAGATATCTATTTTATTGACTTGGAGAAAAGAAAATTTGTCCTTCATCTTGCAACTAGCCCTGGGCTCTTCTTCATCTTCTTTTTCTTAACCCTTCTCCTAATCAACACCCTCTCAGCTTTTAGGTTCCAAAATTCAATTTCTTGTGCATAGACCTCAGTAGCACCATCATTTATGTCTTCATCATATAATATAACATCATATTTTCCATTACCACAATTTTAATAATACTTTTGCAAATCTGCATATGTCTCATTAACAAACAAATCAGCAACACCTTCACTATCAACCTTATTATCAATAGGAATTTCCACTTGATCTTTTTGAACATCGGATTCAAATAATTGAAAATGACAGGAAGGCTCATATGCAACTATATTTACCTTGTCTTCTTCAATTCTTGATGTCAAAATAGTCATAGATATACTCACCATTTCATTTTCTACCTCTTCCTCTATTATTTTTGTCCTTACTTTCATTTTCCTCTTTTGAATAATCTTTATAATGGGCCATGTGATCTTCTTAACTGGTAGGTGTCATTTTTGCATTTCTAATTCTATTAGCTTCTCTATTCGTTCCAATGTTTTTTGTATTTCTGTAATATTTTTCTCTCAATGTCTACTTGCCTCATATTTTCCTCTTTTCCATTCCTCTCTTTATCTTCTCTTTTATTTTCTTGTTTCTTCCTTGATGAATACTCACCCTACAAATACCTCTTCAAAAAATCCATCTCTTCAAGCAAGTCCCTTTAACCTTGCTTCCACTTTGTCTTTGCCTCACCTAGGTCTTTTCTCTTCTCTACCTAGTCTTTTGGCAATCAGATTCTCTTTTCAACCTGCATAAACACAAACACCAAACTCTCTTTTCCAGACCTTCTATCCCCTGATACTAGATGATGCAGCCAAAATTCCTTTAACAATTAACATAAACACTAGAGAGAAAAAAACATAGAATATTTTTAGAATTACAATCCTTCTTTATTTTTCTTTCAACTACTATATTGCTACAATGAGAGAAAACGCTCAAAATTACCTTTTTTGGTAGTTTTCTCATAAAAACTATTTTTTGGCAATTTTTAAAACAACTCAAAAAAAGTTAAATTTTTTCATGAAGCTTCCTAAAACTAAGATATGATGAACTACCAACTAACCTTTGAAATTGGAAATAAGATTTCGAAGGTATTAAAAAAACATAACTTTCTAAAAAAAAAAATTAAAAATACTAAAATCTTAAAAGCCACTAAAAGCTCCTGCATCAGAGAAACGAAAGGCAAATTGGTTAGGACCCTTTGTGATTGCATCATCCTATGGAACACAAACTTATAAATTAGTCATGTGTGATGGAGAGGAATACAAAGAACGTATCAATAATATTCATCTTAAGAGGCTCTATACCTAATCAGTTGAAAGAGTATCAATCAAAAGAGTATAAGATGAAAGAGTATTAGTTTTTTTAATAGAAAGTGAACTCAAAAAAAACCCCAAAAACATAAAAAAGTGTGAAAAGTCAAAAACATTGAAATATGGATCCTGAAGAAAGCAAAAACAATGTAAAAATTCCTAAAAGAATTATAATTTTGGTGATAACCTAGTAAATATGTGCCTTGATAATAAATACAAAAAAATTGAAAAGAAAAAAAATACAAAAAAAATGAAAAGATCAAAAATACAAAAAAAAAGAAAAACAATATAAAGAAAAAAAATGAAAAAGTGCTTTGGTGAAAATCTAGCAAATAGGCGCCTTGGTAGAAAAAAAATTAAAATTAAAATTAAAAAAAATACAATAAACTCAAGTAGTGTAAACTTGGTAAACATGTGCTACTTGCTCTAAGTTAAGCCACTCTATCTATCAAGTCTATTTGCATTACATTTCCATATGCATTTCAGCCATTCTTGTGCCTATCTGTTTGTATTCCATCATTTGTTCATAGTCATAAATAACCCACAAAGAAACATTGTCCAAAAAATATTTCGTCATGATTTAGAAATTGGTATTAGTCCATTATAAAGGAGATCGAAAGCCTTGAAAGGCAAAGTCTAGTGCATGTAATAATCAGTTTGACTATTACATGACTAAAGCATGAGTTTAGAACAACTAGTGCATGTGATTTTAACTAAAGCAAAAGAGAGTTGACATCTTAAGAAGGGAGTAAAGATTAATTAATATAATTAATACTTTACTCTAACAATTGTCAAATCAAATTGGGCGCACAATCCAAACTCAATGAGCTCATCAAAACAGACACCACAAGTATGGCACAAAATGAGTTACATCAAGATCGAGGATTATAACGTTTGAACATTGCAAACAATCCAACACATCAAATATCAAAACATCAAAATATTTCAACCAAAATCAAAAGCGACAAACCAAATTGAAACATCAAAACCAAGAATGAAAACAAAGAATAAAAATGATGACTAATGGATGAAAATCTTCTAAAATATGGATTACCTAACAAAGGCAAATATATTCAAATGTTTGTTCTTTATTTTTGAAATCATGTCTTTTTAACAATTCAAGGATGTCTTTGGACTAGAGGAGTGATGATGAAGCATGATATTTTCTTTGATTTATGCTTGTGAGATTGATTCGTAGAAGTATGCAAATCCATCTAAAGACGTGATCATCAAAGAATCATCAAGGATGTTTGCATATGAAAGGGACCAAATCTTTGTCTGTTTACGCAAAAGAATGACTTGGCCATTTAGATTTTCCATATCTTAATGCCAAGATTCACTTGCAACGTTAAATTTGATGAAAGTTGTATTCATACCACCATGGTTGAAAATATAACCAATGGAGGTTGTATCAATTTCAATGATCCAAAAAAAATTTCAATGATGAAAATACAAAAAGAAATTAATCTGATGAAAAGTGACAATAGATGCAATTGAATTTGCATTCATATTAGATTAATATTTCATTGGTAATCATAATGGGATTTCTCAAGGGAGGTAGAAATTTAATCAAGGTCAAATCATCAAAATTATCCTTTAAGTGGAGTATATTGGACTTTAAACAAAAACAATGCATTTTCATACATATCATTGCATTTTCATTAAATCATTTAGATTCATTTCAATTACATATCATTTAGGTAAATTTTAAGTGCATTCATGACATTTAGGATAATTCATTTTAAACATTTAGTTAATCATTTAGTAGCATGTCATTGCATTCTGATACATTCATATCAATTAGATTCATTTCACTAGCATTAATTGCATTGCATTAATCATCATCATCAAGTGCATTTTATTTAATTTAGGTGCATATGAAAATAATTTCATTAATCATTAAATAAATTTGTTGTAAGAGCCTAAGGAAAAGAATGAACTATCAAAATCTAGAAGTTTAATAGATAGCTCAATAAGTGAGACAAAATGATATGATCCCCATACGACTAAATTCAATTATGATAAATAATCAAATAATAATGGATACACAAAATGATAATGTTCAATTGATTAATATAAAATAGATGTTCCTAAATATATAGGCAATACATGATAACTAGGAGTAATGCAAGAGATAACCTATCAACCACACTAGGTAGAATCACATGTCCACCAAAGGTGGATCATCCTCCATTGTACAAAAAATTATGTGCAACATGTGACACAATCAAAGGATGATAATGTGATAGGAACACTAAAGGTGGATCTCACACATAAAGTGGAATGAGATAATAACTCCACCTAAAGAGGATTTCTCCTACACCATGTGGTAAAATGAAGTGCAAACTCCTAAGTGTCTACGTGAAAACTAATATAAAAATGCATTATCCTAAGTAAACTTAAATAAAGTGTAATTAGTGAATATTTAATTACACCAACACCCTCTTAGAATGATTTTAGAATAACTGAGAGGGGGGTGAACCATTTATCCTCAGGTCCATATGTACTAATTGTACTTTTAAACTCTTCAACAATCTTAGATCTATTCATCAATTCACTCAGTCTGTATAGAATATATTAGTAACATAAAACTTGCAGTCCATAGTCCAAAAGTAATCAACTTGTAAAATATAAAACTTTCAACAACACATCAAATAACATTAACACAAGTATAACACCAAGATTTAACGTGGAAACCCAATATGGGAAAAACTTGTTATCTCTATTTGAGCATTAAAGATTTTCATTAGTATCAAAGACATCAGTCGGTTACCTATATTACTATAGTTGGTAAAAGCAAGCACTTCATGCTAGTTGATTAAGTCTTTACACCGAACACCAAAGCAGTTTTACCGAGCATCAATGTACACCAATACCAAGTGACAGTAAACACCGAGCAGACGGGACACCAAGCACCAGTGTAATTACTGAGAAGTATATACAGTGTTTACCGAGCATCATAAAAAATGGCATAATAATCAGTAATGGCACATTTATCTATGCAAATGGTTACAACATAATCACAAAATGTTTTACCAAGATCAAGGATCATTTATTATAGATATATTCATTAATTGCAATGAAGATCTTTATGTAATTGCTAGATCTAGGTTATTTTTGTACACCATATATCTTAGGGTTTTCTCTAAGATATTGTAACCTAATTTTGTTAAGCAGAAAAAGCAGTATGCTATATAATTGTATTTCATGTCATTTTGACATAAGCTTGACAATGAAGTTAAGAACAAGCAAAGAAGATCTTGAAGCATTAGCCAACTTCAAGATATCAATTATCAGATAGAGTAAAATAGAATTCAGAGACATTTAGATTAAGCAGAATCAGACAAGGCTATAGAGTAGTTCAGAGTTGATATCTTCACATGAACAAGTGATATCTATTCAATATTTCATTGATCTATATCAGACAAGATAGAGTTGTCATTTTGCATATACATCATGTTATTTTCTAATCATTGTAACAGTGTTTGGTAAAATCTCTTAACAGAGTAGACTTAATAGTATTTTATGTAAATCTCTTAACTGAGTGCACACTCAAGTAGTGTTGTTAAAATCCTATAACTAGGTAGATCTAATCAATCTGAAATGTTACTCCTAACAGGGTAAGATCACCAGAAGTGATCACCACTTGTAGCCCTAACAAGCAAACATTTTCTATCTGCAATAGTAAAGAATTTGTGGGTGTCTTCCCACCGCAGTTTTTACCTTCTAACAAGGGTTTCTGCATTACCAAAATACTTGTGTTATGTGATAGATATATTGTTGATTTCATGCCATTTACTTTTGCAAGTTAACTGAATGAATGATACATACAATGGATTCAAGTTATATGTGAAGTTACTACTATTTTTTGTTTAAGGTTTGAGAGTTGAAAGTTTTTGTGGGCACTAATTCACCCCTCCCCTCTCAGTACCCTATCTCTCCATCCCAACAATTGGTATCAAAGCTCAGATCTCTTATTGGACGGTTTAACCACTAAAGAGTAAAGATTTGACTATGGAGAGATATAAGTTGGATAAGATAATAGAGAATCAAAAGATTCAAATGTAGATGTTCATAGGGCAGTATAAGCAAGCTATGGATGACTTGAAAAAGTTATTGGTTCAAAGGAAGAACCTAGCTATTCTAGAGAATGAGATTAGTTACCATGAAGAAGAGATTGATGATGTATTTTATAACATTGTATCTAGTTCAGGAAGCATTTCTGATGGATCTGAAAGTGCAATCTTTGATTTGTTTGAAAAGAATCTTCACTTAACTAAACAAGTGAAAGCCCTACAAATCGGTCAAGAATCGCAGATGGTGAGAATGATAGATGTAATGAACAATGCTATATGAGCTTAGCAAGAATGGAATCTAGCTATTGAAGACCAAAGATAGATAACTAAACAACTTCAAGCAAAAGAAACAGAGATACAAAGAATCATTGAGCACCATTTTGAAATATCCAATCAAATGATGATTGTAAATCAGGAAGTTAACCGAGTAAATTGTGAACTGTCAAGAAAACTTGAAGATATTGGAATACTCAGGGAAGAGAATGAGAAATGAAGTAAAGATGCAACAAACATAATGAAATGAGGAAATTGGTTGAAGATAGTTCCAAAAAGATTGATGATTTTCCGACTAATCAAAGAATATTTGGAAGTAAAGTTGGATTAGGCTACACCGGCGAAGGAGAATCATCCAAGCAAGATAAACAAGTCAACAACAATCAAAATCAAAGACCTAAGATGCTATCATGCTATCACTATGGAAAACTGGGACATACCTCAAATGTATGCAGAAGCAAAGCACAAGGTAAACCCCAAGTCACTCTTAATTTTAATGGTTATTGTTATTACTGTGGCAAATTTGGTCATCAAGCTTATGAGTGTAGAGCAAAACTGAATAAGAATGCTAGCAATCCTACCATGGAGAAACTTTGTTATACTTGCAACAAACATGGACACACTGCACAAGAGTGTAAAGCTAAGATGAAGCAAGTCTGGACACCAAAACAAAAGAGAAAACCCAAACCTTATCAACTGAAGAGACAAGGTAATTCTTATGTTTGGGATTACAACACATGGGTTAACTGTATAGCATGTGGTAGATATGGACACATTGCAACAAATTGTATGAGGAAGAGATGGGCTGGACAATCATGAAGCTAGACAAGCACTGGAATGGCATGCTTACATTGTCATAAGGTTGGTCATCTAACCAAGGACTACAGAGACCGAGCACCAGAAGAAGGACATGTATTTGAGAGTGGAAACACTATCATAGATATCATGAGAATCAAAAACACTATGTGGAGAAAAGCATCAAATGAAAATGTTGAGTCAAGCAATGCTATCAGTGAAACCTTGTCCACTGGATTGGGTGACATCGGTACTTCCACCTAAGGTGATCTAGGTATGTATGGAACTAACATTTCAAAATGATCTTATTTTACATACAATTCCTTATATATGATGAGCACAAACCAAATCTACATAAATAAAGATACATTGTGGTTTATATGTTATGAGCTAACAAAGTCACATAGTTGGTATATGTAAGACCAAGCATTGAGCTACCTATCGATAAAGGTTATTCAAGGTTAACCGAGTATAAGTATCAACCGAAGTGAGAAATCATGTGTTAACCGAGCTGTTGGAAGTTTGTGGTATTCATCGAGTTGACAGTTGTCACAAACCAGAAAGTAGGCCAAGCATTAATGACAAAAAGTTATAAGAGGGAAATTGAGAAATGCTATAAATACACGGAGGACTTCGTTCATTTTCACACAGAAATTTCAAAGAGCGATTATTTCATAGAGTGAGTTCAAGCTAAGAATTTTCAACATTATCCAAAGCAGTTTCAGATCGAACCGAGTGCACTCTTCGTATATTTCGAGTAAGTTGAAACCTCTATCGAGCACATTCATCAATTTTTGCTAAAAGCCTAGTTTGTTAAAATGGCATCCACTGCAAGAAGTTCTAAGAGTGTGGAAGAGGAAGTGAACCTCATTGTTTCAGCTAACTATGATGAACCTAAATACAAGTTACACCCATAAGTTGCATCTAAAACAGATTCAGCGCGTGCTTTCTCAAGCATCCCACCTAGGGTTTTGCTAGTCAAGGATGTACCATCCTACATTCACTGCAAGATAGGTGAAATAGGATATTTTGATATGTATGTTGCATACCAGGGACTTTGTAGTGATGATGGGAAACTTAAACCAGAGTACAAACAGGTTGAAAAGATTGGACTCACTCAAGCCCTAAATTTTTTGAGAAATTTCAAAAATGAATGGATTAGGGTTGTACTTAGTCACTATCACGAGGGCACATTTTGGTTGGATAAACTGATTAAAGTAACAAAGAGAATGATTCATAGAGTTAAAGGTGACCCTACAACTGATAAGGCCAAAGCTTTCTGTAGTGCCTCCTGAGTTAAAATTAAGAAGAACACCAGCATAGCTTGGGACGACCAAGCACTAAAGATTGCTTCAATTGAGGATCTGGAAGTTAAATTTATAGCTCATGTAATTGGTTATAAGTTCTATCAGTTGAGTAGACTAAATAGTGTTCCTTGTAGTGTTGTGGACATGGCATTTAAGATGATAAAGAAAGGACACCAGTTGGACCTTGTAGAGTTACTATTGAAGCAATTAGATGAGAACATGAAAACAATCAGGTCAACAAAGTCTAACACCTATAAGTTTGGATCACTGTTGGTGTGTATGTTTTTCTATCTTCAAAAATTCTTTCCTTCTATCGGTCACATAGATTGGCCTACCGACAAACCAATTGTTAGTCAAATTACTGATATAATGACAAGTCTGGGAGATAATTTAAACAAAGTTGTAGATGATTATTTTGAGCAATTTAAGATTAAGATGAATCTTAGAAGTAGAATTCTAAGCTCACTGATCAAGAAATATGAAATGGATATTTGTTTTCTAGTAGACACCGACCACACTTTAATCAAAGTTGTTGAGCCAAGAACAAAATGGCTAGCCCCCATGGGATATGAAATGGATATTGATTTCACTTTGAAATCAATCAAGGCTTTACTGGCTACACCTAAGGACGTAAAGGTTGAAAGGTTTGGAACCTATGAAGAGGCAAAAACAAGAATAAAAATAGGTCTTGTCATCAGTAAAATGACTAGAAAATCTAGGAAGATGATGAAGACGCTAACTAAAAAGTTCAGAGATGAATCTGACTCATCTGACGAGTCACCGGTTGAACCTGCAACCAAAGGTCAATTACTATTGACTAACAAAGCACATGACAATGAGGAAACTAATTTTGACAAAGAAAAAGATTCAATACCAGTTTCTTCCACTCCAACTCCAAAGAAGAGGCAGTTGCCAATGCAGTCTAGAGCACAAACAAGGTCACCAATCGCAGCTTCACCACCTCTAAAAAAGGAAATTATGAAGGGAACAAAACCAAAGGTAGCTACACCGACCAAGACATATGCAAAAAGAGGAACCAAGGTCATAGCTGAGGCACCAAGGAAAAGGAGAAAACTAATACGAGGAAGAGAAGACCTTGAAGATGAAGAAAATGACAACAATCAGTTCAAGGTTGTCAACAATAAGAATAGAATAGTAGATGAAGTTGTTGTAGATATAATTGAAAATGGAGAACTCACAAATCTAGAACTTAGTCAGTTTGACAACATGTCTACCGAGGATCAAAAAAAAATTGAGGAGGCAATCATCCAGATGATGATAAGCTTCAAACGAGTTCCATTGGAGTTTGCAAAACCAATGCCCAGGGCACTAGATGAGAGAATAAATCAAGTGGTCCTATGCTTTGGACACCGAGAAGAAAATGAGGGAACAAGCCCTAGTTTTGGTAGCTCCAAATTTATCTCTTGGTGAAATTAAGGATTATATGGACACTTATTCTAGGAGATTCAGAGTAAAAAGGTGGGCTATGCAAGTATTAGATGAAAATATGGTAGATATTGATGAGTCTAGCCAACTCATTTGGACATCAATCATTGCAGCAAAAGAGAAAGCTGAGAAAAATGTATTTCTAAATTTTTCTAACAAGAGATAGAGGTCAAAAGGAAAAGGTATCTATAAAGATGATGATGATTTGGAAAAGAAGACTAGAGAAACAGATGTATCATTTATCAAGGTGATTGATACAACACTTGTCAATGAAGTCATAAGTATTTCACAGGATTCACCGGATCCATTAGTGATCCAAATTAAGGAGAAAAATGATGAGGATGTACTCATTGAGGACATCACTAATGGTGATCCTAATGATAGAGATGAAGATGAAGATGTAAACATTGCACCAGATAATACACAAGATGAAGGTCAAGTTACCGAGTCTGCATTTACATCGTTACCGGGAGAGCTTCCTATCCTTGTGGAAGCAGTTGAAATTTTATCATAGGAAAAACCTGAAGGCTCAGACCCCAAGCAACTGAAGGATACAACAAGGGAACAAGGAGCACAGATACCAGCTGACACAAACAAGCCTGAAGAGAAAGAGGTAGCAAAGATAGAAACAAAGGATCAAGAGAATCCTAATGTAACCGAGACCACTCCACTGAACACTACATCAGAGGCTCTGACATAGTCAACTGACACAAAGGTCATCGAGGAGCAGTAGAAGGTAGATACAGTGTCAACCGAGTAGGTTACACAAAGTTCTAAGGTAAAGGCAATCGTACCACTTGTAAAGAGTTCACCTCAAGAATCTGAGAAGAAGAAGAAGAAAAAGAAGTAAGGAAAAGGGTCGGTCACCTTAGAACAAGTCATTGTTATACTTGAGTGTGACCCCAGGACCCTAAGCCCTAAGGAATTGAGAAAATATGGGGAGCTGTGTACAAGGAAGGTAGCACAAGAAAAACTAAGACAAGAGTGCAAGAGCAAGGAAATACTTGAAAATGTAAGAGATATCTTACAATAGGTCGTACCTGAGGTGCACATTAATGAAGATACTCTAATTATGGACCAACTTGCTACACTTGTTGAAGAAATAAATGCCTCAGATACAGAATTAGACAAGAGAATAGAAGAAGGGGTAGAATCTAAGATACAAAATAAACTTGCAGACAAGATCAACCAAGAAGTGGTAATTAATAAGGTAAATTTATATGAGTTAATAACTGACATTCAGTCTATTACTCAGTTAATTAGTCAACTTTTGATAAAGCTATGCACTATGGACACTTTCACTACCGAGGTTAGTGAAAAGATTAAACAACTTGATAAAGAAATCCAAGCCAGTGCACAGGCAGCCTTAACCAAGCCTTAAGCATTTTCCAAGCATATCTTGAAAGTTCAAGAACTCTGGCAGTTAAGAGCAGATCTCTGAAAACAAGAAGAAATAATCAGTGAACAAGTCACAGAATTGCAAACCGAGTTGCTTCCATATTTGAAAATCTTTGAGAAGCATATTGTCAAGGCACAAACGCTTGTTGCAACACCAAAAATCTCTATGTTGGACAACATCTTTGACATGCATGCACAAGTCAGTCTTGAGCACATTGCTCTCACCAACTTGAAAGAGGAATGGGAAAACCTCTTGGAGTCAGTGAAGAAAACCCATAAGCACATTTTTGATAAGCTATAAATATACATTTTCTTATTTGGCATTAATATCAAAAAGGGGGATAACAATGTATATGCCAAATATGTAAATAATTGCTAAGTATACTACACATTACCGGGAGCATGCACCAAGGGGGAGTATAGAAATTTTTGTTGACAAGTATTTATATATATATGGCGGAGATAAAAAAGATTTTGATACATAAGGTCTATATACATTTATGGTTTTGATACTAATGCAAAAGGGGGGGATTTTTATCTCTATTTGAGCATTAAAGATTGTCATTAGTATCATATACATCAGTCGGTTACCTATTGTACACTCAAAATGTGCACTTCTCTAAGTCATTACTTCCAAGAGCATCCATGGATTGGAAACCTTGAGAAAGCAACCTAGAGCTCCCTAGGCATAGAGTCACAAGGATGTTTAGAATGCTCTCAGCTAGACCTATTAAGCCTATAACCTTGCTAGTAAACCATGCAATGGGAGATTCAAAGAGACAAGGGCAAGAATGCCAATATCTTCAAGAATCTTGATGAAAATGCAATGCAACTCTACTAGAATGAAAGATGCAACTAAGCTATGGAAATGAAAGTATTACAAGGCTTTGCTAATTAATCTATGTGAGTTAAGCTAGAAACATGAAAGGAAATTAAACTAAAATGCCATGAAAACTAAGCTATGATGCAAGAATGAAGACTAGAATACAACAAATTCTCCAAAGCTCCAAAATTACCATGAAAACCTGTAGCACAACATTAGCATCAAGAGTGGGATCCTTTGAATAAGAAAAGAGCTCTCCTTTTAAAGATAAATGGACCATGGAGATTAAGAGGAAAAAGATTTGATCAAGGGTGGAGTTTGAAAGTGGGAGAGATCCATGTGCACAAGTCTCCTCCAATGAGAAAGAAGTGTTGACTTTTGAGCCTCATGTGAGACAAAAAGGCCTTTTCTCCTTTTTATAGGAATAATGCTTTATTTGTGCAACTTAGGATAAGAGGAAAGTGGGGGCTTTTTATTTAATAAAAGGAGAGGGAATTTCTTTTAATTAAATAAAGACTTAGGATAAAATGGTTAACCCATAGAATATAATCAAATAAATGATAGAATTAGGATTTGATCAAGGAAATTGATTTAATTTGAAAATATCAAAAATATTGCAAAGCATTGATTCAGGAAATTGATAAAATGATGAATGGGGGACCAAAGTCTAGGTGACCATTTTAGGGTGCATACATTTGCCCCTCTTTGACTAATGTGAGATTGATTTGGGATCACAAAACAACCTAGACGTGTGTTCAACGAATGGGAAAACATCATAACAAAGATAAGTTGATTGAAAAAGACAAGGCCAACACCCCTGTAAATAGGTAATTGTCAAGTCTAAGATAAGAGATAAGAATCTCAAGCAAGGTTTGATAAAACTGAATCAAGGATTGAAGTTTGATAGGTACAGCCCCCTCAAAATCAAAATTGAAATCAGGTAGAGGAGAAATAGTAAATTGATAAATTTGATCAAATCACTAGAAATCATAATCGAAGATGAAAGATGATAGGATAACCATCAAGCAGTGAAGATATGCCCCAGTTTGACTAGGTTTGACTAAGAAAGATATAGGATAAAGATGAAGTCAAACCTTAGAGAGATGAAGTGAATGAAAATGAATGAAAGACTAGAAGGTTGAGAGAGATGGGGATAAAGAAATGAAGATGCCCCAGTGAAGATCGAATGATTAGGCCTCAAAAGGTCAGCCAACTATACAAAAGAAGGAGAAATTTTTAAAATGTGATTTTGACTATCAAGATGAACTTGGATTTGGATTTCAATCTTGAAAATGGATCCAAGACGTCAAAATTAGCCAAGGGTGTAATTTTTGTGAAATTCTGAGATATTTTAAAAATTGGTCAAAAAGTCAAAATGCTATATAAGGGGTAAAAAGGTCATTTTCAAATTGATTTGTCTTATTGTGATTTTGAGAACTTCAAGAGATTAGAGAGAGATTATGGCTCAGTAGGTAGTGATTCTCATCCACACACATCGATTCGAGTGTGGTTGATTGCACAACCGGCCTCCTTAGTATGGTGCCCCGGTTCCACATCGATTTAAGATGAAGTATAATCATGTTTATAGATGTTCATTAATGTAATGTTTCCATATGATGAAAATTGACATGATTTTCTATTGGCACAGGTATACTATGATCAGACTCCCACATATGCGAGACAGGCCATTCAGGACCTGTTCCAAGATGTGACCATCATTGACAGACATCTTAGTTGGGATCAGTTGATAGAGGAGTATGGTCATCATTACCCAGTGGCATGTATCGTGTGCTCAATAGTAGCACAGGAATTGATTACCGATAGGAGCCAGAGAGGGCTCTCACTAGGCTGGGGTAGGTTGGTAGCAGATTTGGTACCACACCCTAGATGGATGGCATGGGGCCCAGCCATCCTAGCAAACATGTACCATGAGTTACATGAGATTGTATATAGGGACGATAGATCTTGGGCATGCAGAGCTGTCCTAGCACAGTTATGGGCATGGGAGCACATAGTCATTGTGTGACCACACGTACAACCTTAGGAGTGGAGACACCCCTATATATATAGGTACATAGGATTCATCAACCAACCTCATAGTGGTGATCTTACACATTACAAGAGGCTACTGGATGAGTTGGCAGCCTTCGAGTGGAGGCCCTACAAGCAATGTGAGCAATGGAGCGACAGGGATCATGAGCTAGGGTATATGATGTGTAGCCAGCCACTACTAGGTCGACATGCAGAGATTGTTGAGCGGTTCATTATCTCTTGGGTATGGAGGCAATTTGGTAGTCAGCAGAGAGTACCCGTGGAGACCACTACATATGCCAGCGTCAGGGAGGATGAGGGATTGAGGTGGTTGTCGATACTGGACTACTAACAGGTGACATAGGAGACTACAGGTTTACAGAGAGAGCCATGGGATTACCTACCCAACATGGTGGATGCAGGTGTAGATGCTGCATACAGAGCAGAGTGCCAAAGATGGCCATTTCCTAGGTTCAGGATCCTAGATGCACAGTCAGAGGCAGCAGGTGGGGATGATGATGATAGGGGAGACAGAGAAGGGGGAGGAGCAGCGGTAGGATGGGGATCTAGATCTGGTAGCCAAAGATGATCATGGAGATAGGTGTCAAATGATGATGATGAGGAGGCGAGACCATCAGCTCACCGACAGGTGGATGCAGGGCAGGAGCAGCCTACAGATAGGGGAGGAGAGGATCTTTGTGCTAGGGTGTAGGCCTTGGAGGCTGAGGTACAACACTATTTCCATCTGAGATCAACAGCTACTAGATGCATGAGCTGAGATAGAGTGGTGAGAGAGAGCAGCACAAGAGGATGTCGCAAAGATTCAGAGAGAGGCGGCACGGGCAGCCTATTACCATGGGTTATACATTGTAGCCGTACTTCAGGGATAGAGGGTGCCACTCTACTTTGAGAGGGTAGGGAGATCAAATATGGTAGGCAATAGGATGGGGCCACCGCCTCCACCACCACTAGCTCCACATGATGGGGTGAGTCAATCCTAGGTCTAGGGCTTAGATGTATAGACATATCTTGAGACTTTGATCCAGATTTTGGGATCTCACATTGTACTTGTATCATTGATTTTTATATGAGATGATTAAATTTATGATGTATCTTGTGTATTTTTCTCACTTGTGATGGATGTTTCAGTATTATTGTCTTGTTATATTACTCAAATGTATGATATATGCTTATATATGCTCATGTATAGTCTCTCTCATAGATGTATGTTTAGTTCTCATGTTATGATATAGACTCATGTTTATGAAAATGATCTCTTTATGATATAGATATGATAATAAGATTAACCCCTTGTGATGACAGGAAAAGGAATGTGATGTAAAAGACAAGGAGTGAAAGACATGATCGAGAAAAAGTGAAAGGTGAGCGCAGTTGACTGACAAGTCCATGAAAGATGAAAGGAGAGCTATCTCCATATGCAAGATGCAAAAACTAAACTAACATGAACCTAAGAATGCAAGCTACTATAAAAAGTGGTTTACTTGCAAGGTTACAAAGCCATTAGACTCTAATAATCATCATCAAGCTTTATTGGTAGCGTCGCAAGATCATACAATACACACTAGTATGACTATGGGTATATGAATATGATCTGTATCAGATAAATATGTGGGAATCCCACCTAGGCATCAAAGACATGTAGGTCAAGATGACTAGTGTAGTGATGTTCCCTAAGTTTAGTATAGCAAGATTATGCTCGCATTGAGACACAAGAAAGTCAAGATGACTATAAGCATGCACTTGCGGAAAATAGTCAAGGATAGTATATTGTAGATCCTAATGTCAAGTGGAACAAGCATGAGTGCTCATGATAGTTAAGACCAAAAAAACATACCCACAAGTAGAAAACAAATAAAACATGTCCTCATGCCCCCAGTCTTCTAGCCATGCATCATCAAAAAACTATTAGGGAGAGAACACTCATCAAAGAAATCATCATAGACAGCACACAAAGAAATAAAGTCAAACAACTCTCAGCGAGTCAAGTGTTTAAGTGTGTGTGTGTGTAGGTCATAGAGTCAAACTTTGAGTATCACATCTGCCAGTGGAAAATATTGTATCATTCGAGACTATGGGTAGGATATCTGATAAGTGTTAAGAAACACTTGACGTTGGGAAAGTGTTGAAAAATACAGTTGGGGTGGTGTTGAAAAACATCGTTTGTAAGGTGTCCTAAAGACTAATGCATCCTAGAGACCAAAGCTAACATAGTTATGCCCCCTAGACAAAGATAAAGACCAATTCCAAACCAAGGCAACAAGGACAAGGCATGATGGAGAAAGGCTAAGTGTCGAGGATGCGTGCTAAGAAACAAGGGTGCAAAGGCCTCAAGTAGCGCTTGTTTCCAGGTTTTCACCACTTGACAAATTTTTTAATTTTTTTAATTTTTTTGTATTTTTGCTACCAAGGCACCTATTTCCAGGTTTTCGCCAAGGTACTTTTTCTATTTTTTTGAATTTTTTGCAATTTTTTTTTTTTTATATATTTTTTCAAGATCAATAAATATGTACAAGGGATGCCCCCAGACAGAATAGGCATCATGGATAGAACTTCTTCAGGTGCAAGATATTGATAGGATCAGGGAGTTGCTCTCCCTCTTCAGTAGATAATAAATAAGCACCTGTCCCAAAAGTTGCAGTAATGATGTAAGGTCCAAGCCAATTAGGTTGGAATTTGCCCTTTTGATCTCTATGTTGTTGATTCTTAGGATTTTCACGTAGGACAAGGTCTCCCACTTGGAATTCTCTAGGGCGAACCTTTTTGTTGAGGGCTTTGGATATGCACTTTTGATAGACCCTCATATGGTCAAATGATGCTTGATGCTTCTCATCTAGAAGCTCTAACTCTTGGAGTCTCATGGCATGGTAGTCTTCATCTGTAACTAGACCTTTGAAGGAAACTCTAAGTGAAGGAATCTCAACCTCTAAAGGTAACACTGCTTCAGCACCATATGTAAGGGCAAAAGGAGTAGCCCTAGTAGGAGTGCAAATACTCATTCTATAAGCCCACAAAGTTAGATTTCTCTATAAATGTCAATCTCTACCATTCTTATGAACTATTCTATGTAGGATTTTTAGAATGGTTTTGTTTGATGCCTCTGCTTGACCATTTCCTTGTGGGAAGTAAATGGAGGACCAATTTTGTTTGATCTTGAACTTCTTGTAGAGTTGTTTAAGGTCCTTATTTTTGAACTAGCCTCCATTGTTAGTGATAATCTCAGAAGGCACTCCATATCGACAGATGATACGGTTCAGGATGAAAAGAGAAACTGTCTTGCCCAAGGCAACAGAAAGTGGGATAGCTTCTACCCATTTAGTAAAGTAGTCAGTAGCAGTGATGATAAATTTGTGTCCACATGATGAGTTGGGATGAATCTGCCCAACAAGATCAAAGGCCCAGCACTGAAATGGCCAATGAGATATAGAAGGAATAAGCTCCCTACCTAGAGCATGTATCAGGTGACCATGTTTTTGACACTTTTCGCATGACTTTACAAAAGCTACTGCATCCATCTGCATTGTAGGCCAATAGTACCCCACCCTAAGCAACCTTCAGGCCATGGCAAGACCATTGGAATGTCCCCCAAAGATTCCCTCATGAATGTCAACTAAAGCTTGATTAGATTCTTCCTTTTCTAAGCATCTAAGAAGTGTCCCATCTAGACCCCTCCTATACAAATCACTAGAGATAAGGGAATGGTGAGAGGCATTTCAGGTAAGGTTTCTTCATTCAGAGTGATTAAAGGCATCAGGGATAATGCCATCACAAAGGTATGAGTAAATGGCACCATAACGGGATGAGTCACGACCAACAAGGGTACAAATGAGATGGCTTTCTTGGGAGTCATAGATAGGATAATGTAGCTCTTCCACTAGGAATTCAAATCTGGAATCATGCTGCTCTAACTGAAGGAGTGAAGCCAGTGTAGCCATAGCATTAGCTACTTTGTTTTCTACTCTAGGGATTTGCTGAAATGTGACAAATGTGAAGTATCGTCTCAATGAATCAACCATTTTCTTATAAGGTACCAGTTTCTCATCTTTTGTTTGATATTCTTCATTTACCTGGTTGATTATCAGCTGTGAATCCCCATAGATGTGCAACTCTGTGATTCTCCATTCTATGGCCATCTTGAGCCCATTTGTCAAAGCTTCATACTTAGCAATGTTGTTTGTACATGGGAACAATAGCTTGTAAGATTTAGGTATCGTGTACCCATGAGGAGAAACAAACAACACACCAGCCCCTGAGCCATTTTGCATAAAGGATCCATCAAATAACATTTTCCATGTTCTCTTAGTCATGTACATGAGGTGCTCATTTGGAAAGGCAACTTGAATAGGTACACTATCTTGAATTGGGAAATTAGCCAATTGATCTGCTATGGCTTGTCCTTTTATAGCTTTACACTCAACGTACTCTATGTTAAATTCTGAAAGAATCATCATCCATTTAGCAAGTCTACCTATGAGGGCAGCCTTACCAAGAAAATACTTGAGAGGATCAATTTTTGCTATGAGGTGTACTATGTGTGCAAGCATGTAATGTCGCAACTTTTGGGAAGCAAACACCACTGCAAGGCAAGCTTTTTCAATACTAGTGTAATTAACCTCATATAAAACAAGTGTACGACTGATGTAATATATGGCTCTTTCTTTCCCATGTTCATCAAGTTGAGCTAGTAATGCCCCCAAGGAAGATTATGTTGCTAAAACATATAGTATAAGTGGCCTCCCTGGGATAGGAGGCATTAAAATAAGAGGATTTGCCAAATATTTCTTGATTTGGTCCATGCTTTTTTGACAATCCTCATTCCAGATACATCTAACTCCCTTATGTAAGTTCTTATTGAGAGGCTGAGCTCTATCTGCCGGTTGTGAAATGAACCTTCTTATAGATTGAAGACGTCCTTGAAGACTCCTCATTTGACTAATATTTTTAGGAGGTGGCATATCCATGATTGCTTGGACTTTTTTAGGGTCTACCTCTATTCCTTTTTCTGAAATAATGAATCCTAGAAGTTTTCCAGAGGTGACACCAAATGCACACTTCTTAGGATTTAACCTTAATTGAAATTTTTCCATGCAATCTAAAATGACTTCTAAATCACCTAAGTGTGTATCTCTTTTCTTAGATTTGGCCAAGGTGTCATCCACATAATCTTCCATGTTTTTATGCATCATGTCATGAAAGATAGTTGTCATAGCTCATTGGTAGGTAGCTCCCGCATTTTTTAATCCAAAAGGCATAATGTTCCAACAATAGGTACCCCATGCACAAGTGAATGCAGTCTTTTCTTGGTCTTTAGGAGCTATCTTGATCTTATTATATCCATAAAAACCATCCATCAAGGAATAGACCTCATAACCCGCGGTCATGTCCACTATCATGTCTATAGATCTCAAAATGTGCACTTCTCTAAGTCATTACTTCCAAGAGCATCATGGATTGGAAACCTTGAGAAAGTGACCTAGAGCTCCCTAGGCATGGAGTCACAAGGGTGTTTAGAATGCTCTCAGCTAGACCTATTAAGCCTATAACCTTGCTAGTAAACCATGCAATGGGAGATTCAAAGAGACAAGGGCAAGAATGCCAATATCTTCAAGAATCTTGATGAAAATGAAATGCAACTATGCTAGAATGAAAGATGCAACTAAGCTATGGAAATGAAAGTATTACAAGCCTTTGCTAATTAAGCTATGTGAGTTAAGCTAGAAACATGAAAGGAAATTAAACTAAAATGCCATGAAAACTAAGCTATGATGCAAGAATGAAGACTAGAATGCAACAAATTCTCCAAAGCTCCAAAATCACCAAGAAAACTTGTAGCACAACATTAGCATCAATAGTGGGATCCTCTGAATGAGAAAAGAGCTCTCCTTTTAAAGATAAATGGACCATGGAGATTAAGAGGCAAAAGATTTGATCAAGGGTGGAGTTTGAAAGTGGGAGCAATCCATGTGCACAAGTCTCCTCCAATGAGAAAGAAGTGTTGACTTTTGAGCCTCATGTGAGACAAAAAGGCCTTTTCTCCTTTTTATAAGAATAATGCTTTATTTGTGCAACTTAGGATAAGAGGAAAGTGGGGGCTTTTTATTTAATAAAAGGGGAGGGAATTCCTTTTAATTAAATAAAGACTTAAGACAAAATGGTTAACCCATAGAATATAATCGAATAAATGATAGAATTAGGATTTGATCAAGGAAATTGATTTAATTTGAAAATATTGAAAATATTGCAAAGCATTGATTCAGGAAATTGATAAAATGATGAATGGGGGCCCAAAGTCTAGGCGACCATTTTAGGGTGCATACACCTATATTACTCTAGTTGATAAAAGCAAGCACTTCAAGCTAGTCGATTAAGTCTTTACACCAAACACCAGAGTAGTTTTACTGAGCATCAGTGTATAGCGATACCAAGTGATAGTAAACACCAAGCAGATTGGACACTGAGCACCAATGTAATTACCGAGCAGTATATATAGTGTTTACTGAGTATCGCAGAAAATGACATAGTAATCAGTAATGGCACATTTATCTATGCAAATGGTTACAAAAAAATCACAAAACATTTTACCAAGATTGAGGATCATTTATTATAGATATATTCATTAATTGTGATGAATATCTTTATGTAATTGCTAGATCTAGGTTATTTTTGTACACCGTAGATCTTAGGGTTTTCTCTAAGATATTGTAACCTAATTTTGTTAAGCGGCAAAAGCAGTATGCTATATAATTGTATTTCATGTCATTTTGACATAAGCTTGACAAGGAAGTTAAGAACAAGCAAAGAAGATCTTGAAGCATTAGCCAACTTTGAGATATCAGTTATCAGACAGAGCATAACAGAATTCAGAGACATTCAAATTAAGCAAAATCAGACAAGGCTACCGAGCAGTTTAGAGTTAAGATCTTCACATGAATAGGTGATATATATTCAATATTTCATTGGTCTATATCAGAGAAGATAGAGTTGTCATTTTTCAGATACATCCTATTATTTTCTGATCATTGTAACAGAGTTTGGTAAAATCTCTTAACAAAGTAAACCTAACAGTCTTTTATGTAAATCTCTTAACCGAGTGTACCCTATCTCTCCATGCCAACAAAACCACTAGTAACATGCTACTAAATTTTCACTCTTCTGAAGTGATCTCTGTGAGAAGCCAACCTTATTAAAGGTGTTAGGAATAACAGACCACCAACATAACTGAGGGGGGGGTGAATCAATTGTAAGATAGATTATTAAAATTTGAACTTTGAATAGTAGCAACACAAAATCAAATGATAGCATGGTAAAAACACAATAACACAATATTTTTTTGTCAAGGAAAACCCTGTTAAAGGTAAAACCTTGGTGGGAATTAGCACCCACAAATGATGTACTGAGAGTATTGTGTCCCTATTAAAAGATATAGCCTTGGTAGGATCTTATTAAAACATTATAGTACATAGTCCATGTTAAAGGACCGATCCTGTTAGGAGTCAAAGAAAAGAGTAGTCTCACTGCCCAAAGAAGGTTAAGTCCACCTCCAGAACTCACTGTTTGCAACACAAGTGTATGTAAGGAAATACACAATCCTTGTGAACTGTCTGATAGCAACTATCTTTGTTTGATCAGTTCCAATGAAGTATATGCTATCCTCTTCTCTACATCTAGTAGATACAAGCTCATAGCTTCCACATTCCTCTTTTACATCTCACTTTGATACTATGCATATTTTCAAAAGAAAAGATCTTACATATATACCCTATTATAAATAAATGATCAGGTCAGCCAATTAGGATTTCTTAATATACAAACAATTACATAACCCCTTGCTAAGATACACATGGTATCTATAACAAGTATACAACAATTACATTTCAACAATTAAGGTTTGACATCTATAATTCATGCTTTCTATTTATAATACACGCTTCAATTCTGAAGTCAACCCCAAATAAGTCTCATCCATAACACACACCACAACTAACATCATCATGCTTTCCACAACTTACTAAGATCAACGAACATTACTCAGTATGCTATCTGACATCCCTTAAACTTGCATACACTAGATCCACATTGCTTGTAAGATATACTCAAAACATAGAGACTTACTCTGTCAACTTCCACTGTCAGAGTCCAGTAACTAGGCTTCACTAAATATTTTGTAACTCAACCAATATGAATTATTACAGCATGCGATCTTGGATATGAGATCATTGTTGTCACTAAGGATTGCACCTAAATTTGGCTAAGTGTAGAACCTAGCAATCCTGTGAAACATGGGACTACCTTTAGGTTGTGGGTAACCTATCTGTAAGTAGACCTCCAGATTAGGGTTTGGCTTCCCCTTGAATCACCTTAGAACTTGACTACTTAATGAGGAAAAGGGAGAGAGTGCATGGAAATAAATAACTTAAACTAGGTGATCCACCAAAATGATAGGAGATTCACAATTGAGATCAGCTTACAATACAACTGAAAAACAAACCCCAACTCACAGCTTGACTCTTTTGTATTGAACTTCTCTGAATTAATAAGGTACTTAGGATATGAGGAGGGAAAAGTTTCCACAATCCAAAACCCAATCTTGCACACAAATTAAAACCCAAAAACACAAAACAATTCTCTGAATACTTGATTGAATAATATGCAAATTAAGGATAAAAATATCACAATGATCTTAGCATACCTCAAAGGAAAATCAGAAAACTAGAGAAACAAGAAGGACCTATTCTGAATTCACTGCAAAGAAGAAGCTTACAATTGTATCTCAGAGCTACAACACTCTCATACAAGTGAGAAAGAATGAAGACCTAACCTCAATCACCTAAGTGAGAGGTATATAAAACAAGGCCTAAGAATCTGCATTCAAATCCCTCAACCTCCCAAAAATGGAAAAATTCTACATATAGGCCCATGAAGATGCCTCTTAAATCTAGATGTTAGATTCCCAGATTTGTAGGGGTAGAGGAAATTCTTAAATAAGATGGACTATTGATTCTCCTATCCTCTTTTTATCATGCTTTAAAAGATATTCTGACAAATGATTTGTAGAATATCATTGTCAGAATTTACAATGAAACAAGCAATGATTTTTATTTACAATTTTTATTTACCCCCTTCAAATCTATTTGGATTTTAACACATGTGAATTTAAAACCTATTTATACTAGGTTAATAAATAGTTCTCAACCCAATTAAGGGGAAAATGTATTTAATAACCTTACATCTCAAATAAACCCACCTTCACATAGCATATGACCCCTAGGAATAAATAAAACACTTAATAAACTCTCAACCCAATCTGAGAAAAGGGGAAATCATATTGATTAGATATTCAGATCAAAATCTTCTTTTTGACGATAAGAGGGGAAACCCCAGATGTCAGGCACTTCCCCTGTCGGCATTTGGAAGGTTGTCATTCATGAACCTGGCCTTCTTCTTTTGAACTTAAGCTGGATTTGGAAACATTCAACCTTTTCCTTCTTCATGGCATTGACATTTCAAGGTAGGTATTTGGTTTTCATTTTGTTCCTCACTGCTATCTTTTTTTGCATTTTGAGGGCATCATTGTGATGTTCTCTGCTAGGGTATTTGATATTGTATCTCTGCATCTTGTAGATTAATCATTGGTTCATCTTTTTGTATATTTGATTCACATTGAAAATGCCATTGTATTCACTGTGTTGTATGAATTTTGAGTATGTTGTTGGTTACATGCTTAATAATCCATGTAAAATGTACCAAGGGATTCATCTAACTCATGTGCTTTACTTACTATTTTTATTTAATCACACATGTTATTGCATTCTCTAATGGCTTGCGAGTTGGGGGGCTAGGGCATGATGTATTTTCTTTATACACAACCCATGAGCTAGGGTGTTCTCTTTTTACTGGTTTTGTCTTCCTTATGCACAACCCATTTACATCTTAGGGTATCTAGTATATTGTATAATTCTAAGTACAGGCATGTGCCCTACCCTTGCTTTGATTTAACACATAGCTATTTTGGTGAACTCGGGCATCATTGTATTCGCTACTTTTGGTCACCGTGAGCCCATTATTTTCATATATTTGCTGATGCATGCTTACCGCTATAGATATCATGAATACATTATTCTAATGTTCTTTGCATTTGATATCGCATTTGATCACTGATTCAATATCATTATGTATGTCGAGGGCACATGTTTATTTGATCATTTGAACATTTAATGGCATTATCTCTCTACATTCTTACTAGTTGTAAATTGAATGCCATTGTACTTTACCAAACTTATGCCACATCTTTGGATGACCCACACGTATTGGAAACTGGGGCATTGATTCATTGTTTATTTCCTCTTATGCTTGTTGTGAAATTGGATGCCATTCATTCACTGGTTTTGTGTTGTGTGTTTGGATGACCTGTGAGCATCAAAGCCAGGGCATACTTGATTGGCATATGTTTACTTTCTTTACGCACATCCTGTGCTTTGTAGCTTGCCAAATATTTACTGTTGCTATGATGTGAATCTCCAAGACCCATCAGCATTCATTGCACCATTGAATGATGTTATCATATGGCTTTACTTGCTATTATTTCCTGGCATTTTTGAGCCCGTGAGCTAGGACATCACATGATGTGAATTCATTGCCTGTGAAATGTTGATTGTTCTATAATGGTATTGCTCTGTGTCTAAAGGACCGAGCTTTCTATGTTCTCTATCTGGGCTACATTTCGTGCCATGTTGCTCACTATTTTCATGTACACTTCTATGTATTCTATGAAATATCTCAGGCACTGATGTACATCTTTATTCCTCTGTATGAAGACCTGGTGACCCACAAGCTAGGGAATCACTTGCTTCTGGTTTGGGCTTACTATTTTCTTGAAATGAATGGCACTATAATCTCATTGCTACAGTCTTGATAAATCGTGGGCATCACTTCATGTTTATATTTGTCATTATAGCAATGTTGACATCTTGTTTTCATGGCATGATTCAATGCAAACATTTCTTGTTTATTATTACTTGTTGTATACGGTTCATTCCTGATGAATGGCACTATGCCCCATTGATTAGATCTTTGTTTACTTGATTGTTGATGTGAACCTCATCATGATGTATTGATTTACTGTATATGGCATTTTGTTTCTTTGCGGCCCATGAGCAGTGAGTTTAGACATCATTGTATTGCATACTTGTTCATTGTCCTAAGATCACAGGTCTATCATAGCACTTATCTATGTGTTCTCTTCTCTACATGCTAGCCCATGAGTAAGCTATAGTTTCCTTTGATGTTGGAGGTCTTCCATGGCCTACAAGTAACATTGTTCTGAATACATTTTTTTTATGAATCTTTTGATGGTGTTCATTTACTGGTTCATTTATATTGCTGATTAGAATAAGTGGCATATGCCTTGGATGCTCACTGTACCTTGAGCCCGACTTTGATCTCCATTATTTTATTGTTGACTCTCCATGCATCACTGATTGTCTACATTTGATATTCATGGTATCATGGACACCCATGAACTTAAACTATTGTGTTTCCATGTTAATAAAAATACATGCATTGATGCTCACTATTTCATATGATATTATGCTATTATAATGTCATGCAAAACTCTATTGTCATTATGATGATCAGAAATTGATTGGTTCAAGGCACATAACTATGAAAACTTCATTACTCCATTAAATTTGTACCCTTGTTAGTGTCGTCATTCTGTTATTTGTAGCTCCCTTCTAAATGCAGATTTGAATGCTTGTATTCCATGACTATATGATAGGAATGAATGTAGATTTGTGTACCTTATTCTTTGTTATGATGATGATTTGATGTACTCTGCAAGCCCTCTTTTATTATCAGTGCTTGACCATGATTCTGGATGTTGATGGGCATGTGGATGGCTATTATGGCTACATTATGATGTCATAGCAACACTATATGGAACAACAACATATGGTGTTTCTATTGCATGTTGATGATGTATACATAGTAATGATTCATCAAGTGTCCATGCAGCCCTCAACTTCCCTTTTTTGTCTTGATTTATTTTCTGCACTTGCATGCTTTCATGCTTCATTATTATGCCTTTATGATCTCTGAATGCTCCAGTGATACTGCTTCATCTAGTTGCTTCCCTTGTGGTGATCATGGGTTCTCTTGGCCTGCGATGTGGTCTTTATCAAGGAACTTTGAGGTTTTCCTGATAGAGCCCACATCACAAGGCAACATCATTCATCTAGACTCCAGCACCTTTGGATTATTGTTCTACAGACAATCGTTGTACTTCTAGGATGGTCTTTTGGAAAGACCATCCTCTTAGTACTTTGATTATCTGAGTGATGTAAACAATAGTGAATCAACTTATTTTGTATCTGCACATGGAACAAACAAGTTAGTGAAAACATGGTATCTCTTTTCCTTCCTATAGCATCTTTCCTGAGTGCACATGCCCTATAGCATAGTCCTTCTTAGAAGTGTATGGCTAAGTGCATATATGCATTCTTGTAGATGAGGGTAAGTATTATGATATCATACATTTCTTAGATCCATTGGATCTAACCCCCATCCCTTTCTCTCTTCTCTGCAGGTTCTGGATCGCAGGAGCACACTGGACAAAACTGGATCAATGCTTCATTACTAGGCAATGTCAGGTACCCTTGTACTTATGTTCATCTGATTCATGTATGTTTGTACTCATTTATACATTTCTAAAAATTATCTATGCTCATGGCCTGTGTGAGCCCAGATGAATGATCTTTTCAGTTCTTTCCTTTGTACAACACATTCAAGACATTGGCACATATACATGTAATACCTTAGATCTATCTTATTATGAAATGAACACAAATTTAAGAAAGATCACCTAATAATCCAAAATAGGGTATTGTAGTGTCATTTAGTAATTAGGTCTCCAAAAGAATGAGTAAAAATATGATAACAATCACAACACTTCCCTATCCACAAATCTATGTTCGCTCATTCTAAATCAACCATATAGTATCCGTACACTATAATAATAGTCTACTTTCTTCATAGAAACATATGTTGACATTAGTGACAAAACATGACTTGACAACAATATGATTCCAACAACACTCAACAAGATAATGTAGTGATTAAACATACTAAATGTATCAGCAATATCCAAATATCTCCCCCTTTGGCATTGATGGCAACATATGGGAAAATCCATCAACCCAAATCTATCAGATCAAAAATACTCTCTCAAAATAGTGAACTCTTTTCCATAGTACTTCTCCCCATACAGTAGGGATTTTCTCATAGTATATCTACCCCTTTAACAACAATGGAAATGAGTGCCATAAGTTATCAATTGTCTTCTATTTAGTCTTGAACAAATAGGTGCAAAATCACCCAAATGTATTTTTTAAGCTTCCAACGATCACTCCCCCTAAGGAGTAGATCCATACATCAAGTCCAGAAAATGATGGAGCTCTGAATATCTCTCGACTGATGCATCCCTGCATCATTTTAATTCTTAGTAGGAGGGGCTTGCACCCCAAGAATACCTCTGAGATACTCAAAGGCATCTTTTGGCAATGGCTTTGTAAATATGTTTGCTATCTGTTCTTTTATGCTAATGTATTCCAACGTTATTTCTTTCTCTGTTACCCTGTCTCTCAAAAAGTGATACTTAATAGAAATATGCTTAGTTTTAGAATGCATCATAGGATTCTTTGACATATTCATTGTACTAGTGTTATCACAATGGATAACCACAGGTTCAACAAAAGTTATTCCAATATCTTTCAGCATTTATTTCATCCAGATGATTTGAGTGAAATGTAGAGGAGCAACAACATACTTAGATTTAGTAGTAGATTAAGCTATACAATCTTGTTTTTTACTTAACCATGAAACCAACCTTTTCCCAAGAAAAAATGCACCTCCACTAGTACTCTTCCTGTCATCAATGTTCCCTGCCCAATCGACATCAGTATAAGCATGTAATTCAAAGTCATCTTTTTTATCATCCCATAAGCCATATTCCATTGTTCCTTTCAGGTATCTAAATATCCTTTTTACAGCAGCCATGTGTGTCTCTTTAGGATCTGCCTGATATCTAGTCACAATTCCAACAACATTAGCAATATTTGGTCTAGAGTGAGTTAGATATTGTAATCCTCCAATCATTGATCTATACTTAGTCTAAAAAACACTCTTGGTCTCATCAATATTTTTCAGTTTATGGCCAGTCACCATGGGTGTACCAACAAGTTTACAGTCTTCCATTCCAAACTTTTTCAACATTTCTTTAAGATATTTAGTCTGAGAAATAAAAATGTCATTCTTTCTCTGATTTATTTGCAGTCCAAGAAATAATTTCATCTTGCCTATCATGGACATCTCAAATTCATTCTCCATTTCTTTAGAAAACTTATTACACATCTCATCATTGCCTCCAAAAATAATGTCATCAACAAAAACTTCTATTATCAAAATTCCATCTTGACTAGTTCTTAAATATAAGTTACTATCAGCATTACCTTTTCTGAATCCAAGGTGAAGTAAGTACTTGTCTAACCTTGTAGACCATGCCCTTTGTGCTTGCTTCAGTCTGTACAGTGCCTTCTTCAACTTGTAAACCATGTCTTCATCTTCTGTTAGAGTAAATCCTTTAGGTTGTTCTATGTATACTTCCTCTTCAAGATCCCCATTCAGAAATGCAGATTTTATATCCATCTGATATACTTTGAAGTCTTTATGTGCAACATAGGCTAGAAATAGTCTCACAGCTTCTATCCTAGCAACAAGAGAAAATTTCTCTTCAAAATGTATGCCTTCTTGTTGTGAATAGTCTTTTCATACCAATCTTGCTTTTTTTCTTACAACAATTCCTTCTTCATTCATTTTGTTTCTGAAAACTCCCTTAGTTCCTATTACATTTTTGTCTTTAGGTCTAGGAACCAATTCCCAAGTGTTATTTTTTCTTTATTTGATCTAATTCTTCCTGCATAGCTTTGATCCAAGATTCATGTCTAAAAGCTTCATCAATAGTCTTTGGTTCAACTTGAGAAATCAAACAAATTTCTCCCCTTGTCTTTGATCTAGTCATTATTCCTTGACTTGCATTACCAATAATTTGATTTTCAGGGTGATTTTTCTTAACAGGCCTCGAAGTCTTAGTAATCTCAGTAACTTCATTTGTGTCATCATCACAAATCTCATTTTCACATTCTGTCTCAACATGTTCTTCTTCTTCTATAGTAGCGGCCTCCTTGATCTCTGTATTCTGATTACAATCATACATTCTCTCTTGTATCTGAAACTTTTCATCTATCTTCACATTGTTACTTTCAATCATCTTTCTCAATCTCAAGTTAAAACATTTGTAAGCCTTGCTTTTATTAGAATAACCAAGAAAAATTCCTTCATCACTTCTAGCATCAAATTTTCCTATTTCATCATCTCTTTTGATATAGCATTTGCTTCCAAATATTCTAAAATATTTTAAAGTAGGAGTATGATTAAACCATGATTCATAAGGAGTCTTACTTTTACCTTCTCTAATTTGAATTTTGCTCAATGTGTATACGGTTGTCCCAATAGCTTCCCTCTAATGTACATGAGATAAATTTCCTTCTAAAAACATTGTCCTAGCAACATCCAATATTCTATTTCTTCTCTCTGCTATCCCATTTTTTTGTGGAGTCCTAAGAGCAGATGTCTATCTTTGTATTCCATGCTCTTTGAAATATGAATTGAATAGATCTGAAGTAAACTCTCCACCTCTGTCTGATCTCAAACATTTTATCTTTAAGCCTGATTCATTTTCTACTTTTTCTTTGAATAACTTGAATTTGTCAAATGCTTTTGATTTCTCTTTCAAGTAAATGATCCACGTCATTCTAGAAAATTCATCAACAAAAAGTATAAAGTACCTTTCACCATAGTATGATCTTGTCCTTGTAGGTCCACATAGGTCTGTATGTATTAGATCCAACTTTCCTTTTGTTGTATATGATTTACTTTTATAACTGCTTCTAGTCTTCTTTCCCACAACACACTCTCTACACATAATGTTAGATGGTTTTACAATTTTAGGTAGGTCTCTCACTGCATTAGTCAAGATTTCCTTCATAATATTATGAAAATTAACATGACAAAACCTTTTGTGCCATAACCAATTGTCATCTATCTTTGCAACAAAACAAGAAGCTTCCGATGTATTTAACTCAAATACATTACCTCTAGATTTAGTACCAGTTGCAATCAATTTTCATGTCTTACTTCTGATAAAACATTTCCCATCAATGAATTTTAATTGATACCCTTTGTCCATTAGATGTCCAACACTCAACAAGTTATGCTAAGTCCATCAACAAGCAGTACATTGTCAGTATTAGTCTTTCCATCCAAAGAATTAAATCCTACTCCTGTGATAGGCTTAGGAACATTGTCTCTGAATCTTACGACACCACCATCATACTTATTTAGTTTAAAAAACTTGTTTTTATCTCCAGTCATATGATGTGAGAAACCGTTGTCTATAACCCATTCAAATTTATTATCAACATGTGATACTAAAGCTTTTTCTTCATGTAATGGTTTTTCATCTTTGATAGCAATAAATCCATCTCCTCATCATCAAAATCATCATCAGAAATACCTTCGCTGTCATAATAACATTCCTTTTCTTTTGAATACTTAGGTTTGAGAAACTTAGGTTTGTGTTTAGGAACTCTTGTAGGACATCTAGATGCAAAGTGACCTATATTATTGCATGAAAATCATTTCAAAGGTAACTTTCCTTCAAATTTACCTTTACCTCTCTTTTCTCTTATAGTGATCAGGGCAACAAGTTCATATAGTTTTCTTTCTTCTTTTATATGTTCTCATTCATCGGCATATTCACCAAGTTCTTCTTTTATATTATCACTAATGGTGCTCACAACTCCAGATAATGTCTTTTTGTGTGTAGATGTCTTAAACGTTGTTTCAGCTTTAGGTGAAGAATCTTTCATCTCTACAACTTTAAAGGTAGTTAGCTTTGCAATTAAAATTTATCTACTAAATTTTGTAGTCAAAGGTATAATCTCTTCTATAGCCTGAAATTTGGTCTTGTAAAAAGGTGTCAATGATCTAAGGACCTTTGCAATGAATTCTTCCTCTTCATAAGTGCCTCTAGAATTTTTTATTCCAATCACAACCTCTATAACTCTCTGTACATAAGCCATGTTTTCATCAGCTTTCATTTTCAACTTCTGCATCCTTTTTTTCCAGTTTTGTAACTTTTCTTGCTTAGTAAACTTGTCTCCTTCATACAATGCTTCTAATCTTGCCCAAATTTTGTGTGTTGAATCTAGATCTTTCACCTCAATAAATTCTCTTTCAGAGAGTGTGTTGATCAGTGCTTCCCTTGGGACCATGTTATATGAAAATGTCTTCTTTTCTTCGTCAGTAGCTTTATCTAATTCATCCTCAACCTTCATGGTTACCTCATTCTTTGTGATCATCCAGTAGTCGATACCCAAACATAGCAAATGGGTTTGCATCTTGTTCTTCCAATTGTCAAAGTTCTCAGGATCAAATTTTGGACTATCATTCCTATAGAATGCCATCTCCAATATCACCTCAAGCGGTTAAGATTTATCTCTAAGGACCAGTAGCTCTAATACCAATTTTTAGGAATAATAGTCCACCAACACAACTAAGAGGGGGGTGGGTGAATTAGTTGTGAGACAAATTATTAAATTTTGAACTTTGAATAGAAACTATACCAAATCAAATGATAGCATAGTAAAAACACAATAACATAATACTTTTTTGTCAAGGAAAACCTTGCTAAAGGTAAAACCCCAGTGGGAATTAGCACCCACAAATGATGTAATAAGAGTATTGTATCCCTGTTAAAAGATCTAGCCCTATTAGGAGCTTATTAAAATATTACAGTACACAGTCCCTATTAAAGGATAGACCCTGTTAGGAGTCAAAGAAAAGAGTAGGCTCGCTGCCCAAAGAAGGTTAAGTCCACCTCCATAACTCACTATTCGCAACATAAGTGTATGTAAGGAAATACACAATCCTTGTGAACTAACTAATAGAAACTATCTTTTCTTGATCATTTCCAATGAAGTATATACTATCCTCTGCTCTACATCCAGCAGATACAAGCTCGCAGATTTCACATTCCTCTTTTACATCTCACTTTGATACTACACATCTTTTCAAATGAAAATATCTTACATATATAACCTATTACAAATAAATGATCAGGCTGTCCAATTAGGCTTTCCTAATATACAAATAGTTACATAACCCCTTGCTAAGATACACATGGTTTCTATAAAAAGTATACAATAATTACATTTCAACAACTAAGGTTTGACATCTGTAATTCATGCTTTCTATTCACAATACATGCTTCAATTATGAAGTCGGCCCCAAATAGGTCTCCTCCAAAACACATGCCACAACTGACATCATCATGCTTTCCATGACTTGCTAAGATCAACAAACATTCCTCAGTATGCTATCTGACATCCCTTAAACTCGCATACACTAGATCCACATTTCTTGTAAGATATGCTCAAAACACAAAGAATTACTCTGTCAACTTCCACTGTCATAGTCTAGTAACCAGTCTTCACTAAATATTTTGTAACTCAACCAATATGAATTATTACAACATGCAATCTTGGATATGAGATAACAACACTTCCCTATCCACAAATCTGTGTTCGCTCATTCTGAATCAACCGTACAGTATTCATACATTGTAATAACCAGTCTACTTTCTTCATAGAAACATATGTTGACATCAGTGACAAAACATGGCTTGACAATAGTATGATTCCAACAACACTCAACAAGATAATGTAGTGATTAAACATATTAAATGTATCAGCAATATCCAACAAAAGGTTTATAATACACACTGTTAGGTGTGACCCTATTAAAGGATTTAATCACCCTGTTAAGAGTGGCCTGGTTAGAGGGCTTAAGAACATTCCATTAGAATGGAACCTTGATTAAAGGGTTTACAAAATGACTGTTAGGTCAACCTTGATTAAAGGATTTTAACTAATACAATGGTAAGAAAGTAATAGTAGGTTTTGATCTGAAATATACAACTCACTTTTTAAATATAGATCCAATACACTCATATGTTGATTTACTAACTGACCTTAATTTTCATCTCCATCTCTGATTTTCTCAGAAATCTCTTCAAGCAATCACCTCAACTTTGTTCAGCTCTTCACATCTCTTCTTAGCCTTCTTCTTAGGTTTGTTAGTCAATAACATCAACCTTTTTCCACACTCCATTACCTCACAATTAGGTCATCCTTATACCTCCTTGATCAGGTAGATTGATCTTTTGTCACTTAATCTCTTCCATAGATCTTAGGTTTAGGTCATATTCATCAAATCCTTCAATGATTTTGTTCTCCTCCATATCCTTCTAGATACTTCTCCAAACTTCTCCTTGAATCCATAAGAAAATGGTTTACCATGCATGAAATACTCCAGATCATTCATTATTAATGTCAACATGTTTTACATATCCCAAGAATTCAACTATGTCGGCTAAGATTATCAATTCCTTCACAAACTATAAATTATTGACACTTGGTCAATACTGTGTTTATCTACTTAGTCATCACTAGATATCTCAGTCATTGCTAAAACTATTATTCTCGGCAATCACTACCTTTGATCGATTAATTATCTGATACTTGATAATTACTGATGCTCGATCGACACTAAAATTTACTCGACTTATACTGGTGCTCGGTCAACACTAGCATCACTCGGCTTAAACTGGATTTCTTCTCTTTTGCTCGGTTAAGCCTATGCTTCAAATCTAATTACTTCTTCACGTAGTGTTAAAGATAAACAACACATTACCTTGTCAATGTGCCAACTAATCAAGTACTCATTGAAGTATTACATAAATCAACCTTTCCTTAGGTCCTCTTGTTATCTCCTCTTTTAAAATCCTCTTCATCAATCAAAAAATATGGTACTCTACTAGATAGCAATTGTCTTAATAGTTAAGGTTTGACATCAATGACAATATAACAATTGTTTCAATTGTAGTTTCCAACAATCTCCCTCTTTGGCATTGATGGCAACACCAAATGCTCTACCATACAATCCAAAAGAGTTTGTTCAATAGTTTATCGAATCTCTCCCTTTTCTTATTCAATCACTTCCTCTTTGCTTAGGATCACTTTTTCCTTTCTCTTAGGTTTACTAAATCTCTCCCTCTTTGAAAACAATACCAAATATATTCATCTTCACCATGTAGATATCTTCATGTTAGCTCTATGAATTTTGTTACTCCCTCTTTCATCTTGCTTATGACTGATCAACATATTGTGCTTTAATCTTCACAACTCTAGGAAACTCCTAAAGTGTGACCTCATTTACATCAATTTGTCAAATATTCTAATTTGTTCCATTTGATGCAATGTTCCCATATGTTACTAGGCAGTCTCAATTAGGGGAATCACCCCTAATTTACTTCTAAGGTATTCATGATAATATTTAGGTAATGCCTTAGTGAATATATATGCTAATTGTTCTTTTGTGTTCACATATTCTAGTCTCACTTCTTTGTCTTGAACTAGCTCTCTCAAGTAATGATACTTGATAGCAATATGCTTAGTCTTAGTGTGCATTATAGGATTCTTTGATATATTGATAGCACTTATGTTACCATAGAAAATAACAACTGGCTCAATGATTTCCTCCTTCATACATTTAAACAATTGCTTGATCCATACTAAATTTGAACAATTCATTGTTGTTGCTACATATTCATCTACTGTAGATTGGGAGATGCAGTTTTGTTTCTTGCTTGTCCAAAAGACTAATCTCTTTCCTAGAAAGAATGCACAACCACTTGTACTCTTTTTGTCATCCACATTTCCTACCCAATCTACATCAGTGTAAACTTTCAATTCAAACTTGTCATTCTTTTTGTAATACAATCCATAGTCCTTTGTTCCTTTTAGATATCTCAATATCCTTTTCACTACCATCATGTGACTCTCCTTAGGATTTACAAAAAATATTGCAAAAATCCCAACTGTTAAGGCAATATCTGATCTATTATGGATAACATATTGTAGCTTTCTAATCATAGATCTGTATAAGGTTTGATTCACTTCAGTTGTATCATCAATTTTTTATAGTTTTTGTCCAGTAGCCATTGGTGTACTTACTAGTCTAGAATCTTCCATACCAAAATTTTTTAGCATCTCCTTGACATACTTAGATTGTGTAATATAGATACCTTTCTTCATCTGATAAACTTGCAGACCAACAAAGAATTTGGTCTCACCAAACATAAACATTTCAAATTTAGTTTGTGTCTCATTTGAAAATGTTTGACATAGGGCATCTTGTCCTCCAAATATGACATCATCAACAAAAATTTCAGCTAACAATATCCCTTTACCTTTTTCCAGTCTTCAAATACAAATTGGTATTGTCATTTGTCCTTGCAAATCTAATCTTTATCAAATAGGTGTCCAGTCTCTCATACCATGCTCTGGGGGCTTGTTTCAATCCATACAGTGTCTTATGTAGTTTAAAAACCATGTTCTTCTTGATGGGGTCAACAAATCCTTCTGGTTTTTCAATGTATACTTCTTCTTCCAGTATTCTATTCAGAAATGCAGATTTGACATCCATTTGATACACTTTGAATCCTTTAAAAGCTACATATGCAAGTAGAGTTCTCACTCCTTCTAATCTTTCAACTAGGGAAAATGTCTCCCCATAGTCAATACCTTCTTCCTATGCATATCCCTTGCATACCAATCTAGCTTTGTTCTTAGTGACTTATCCATGTTCATTTAGCTTATTTTTGAACACCCACTTTGTTCCAATAACATTCTTGTCTTTTGGTCTTGTCACTAATGTCCAGGTTTTATTCTTTTCTATCTTCTCTATTTCTTCATTCATGGCTTGAATCTAGTGTTCATTCTCTAAAGCATCTTTCACTATCTTGGGCTCAAATTCACATAACAAGCATGTTTGATATCTCAACTTACTTCTTGTCATGAATCTAGATTCTCTATCTCCAATGATTTATTCTAGTTTTTGATGTCTTCTCACATATTGTGCCAATGTAGGCTCATATCTCTTTTCTACTTATTCTTGATCTTCAGGTTCATCTTCTAGATTCTCTGCCTCCTCTCCTGATTGCTCGACAACATCCTCCTGATGCTTAGCATTTTCTTGTTGTGACTCTATAGGTTCATGTTGTTTCTTGGCTTCTTTATTTTCTAGTTTGGGTATATTACTAGCCTCTCCTTCTTCCATATATACAAAATATTTGTAATCTTCAGGTTCTTGTTTGCACTCAACTTCATTCTTTTCTGTATATTCATCAACTCTAACATTTGCACTTTCCACAACTTTGTTAGTGTTATAATTCAAACACTTGTAAGCTTTTCTCTTAGTGGAATATCCTAGGAATATGCCTTCATCACTTTTAGCATCAATTTTTCCATTCCTATTGTCCTTCAGTATATAACATTTGCTTCCAAAGACTTTAAAGTATTTCACATTAGGTGCATAACCATACCATAATTCAAAAGTTCTAGCATTTGTACCTTTTTTAATTTGTACTCAATTCAAGGTATAAATAGTTGTACTTATAGCTTCTCTCCATTACTTTTGTGCAACATTTTTCTCTATCATCAGTGTTCTAGCATAATCCATAATTGATCTATTTCTTCTCTCTGCTATGTCATTCTATGGTGGTGTCCTTGGTGCAAACATTTGTCTCTTTATTCCTCTATCATTGCATAATATGTTGAACTCATTTGATATAAAATCTCCTCCTCTATCAGATCTTAGACATTTCAAGATTTTACCTATTTCTTTCTCATATTTTTCCAAATACTACTTAAACAACTGAAAGGCATCATATTTCTCTTTCAGAAACATTACAGTCATCATTATAGAATAGCCATCAACAAACATAATGAAATATTATCACCACAATAACTTTGCACACCAATAGGTCCACAAAGGTCAGTAAAAACCAATTCCAAAATATTATTAGAAGTATATGTCTTTCTCTTGAAACTAGACTTTGTCATTTTTCCCAATTGACATTATTTACACATCACATTATCAGGTTTCTTCAATCTTGGTAAACCTCTAACTTTCTTCATCTTACTAATATTTACCAAATTTGTCAAAGTTCACATGACACAACCTCTTATGCCATAACCATACATCATCAAATTGTGCAAATAAACATGTTTCCTCAGATAGGTCTAGATAGAACAAATTACCTCTTGTCTGTTCTCCACTTCCAATTAGTTCACCAGTGGCATCAAATATTTTAGCCTTCTTGTGATGAAACTCAACTCGGTAACCATTATTGTTCAACTATCCAACACTCAAAAAATTATAGTTAAGACCTTCAATCCAATAAACATTATCACATTTGATCTTATCAGTCAATCTTATTGATCATTTTCCTTTCATAGGACATGGTGCATCATTACCAAACTTAACACTCCTACCTTTGTAATGATTTAATATTTCAAACTTACTTTTATCACCAGTCATGTGATGTGATCAACCACTATCAATAATCCATTTATCACCTTTACTCACATATTAAATAAGTGTAGTTTTCTCATCTTCATCATAATCATCTTTCATGGTGACATAAACAACTTTTATATCACAATCATCAGATTCACTAGTTTCACTGTCAATTTCTTCTTCAACAATATAACAAGATTTCTTACCTTTATCTTTGTAGTCCTTGTACCTTCTTTGATCTCTGATATTTATTTTGTCTTTATAATTGATTTCCCTTCTTTCATCCTTGTCATTCCTATCACAGCATCTTGCTGCAATATGACCAACTTTGTTACATGAAAAATAGATTATAGGAAGTTTACCTTTGAATTTTCTTTTTCCTCTCGGTAGCCTTCTAGCCATAAGTGCCTCAAGATCATCTAGATCATCATCAAAAGTATCACTGTCAATGTCGATGTTACTGTCATTGTTCACATATCTTTTTTTTTCTTTATGAAGAACCATTTGAGACCTGAATGCAGATTCTATGTTATGAGTAGTAAAATCATCAAAATTAGACAACTCAAAAGCAGTAAGCCTACCAACAAGACCTTCAAAAGTTAGGACATTACCAGGACTACATCTTGATTCTTGTATAACAAAAAATCTAATAGCATAGATAGGAAGTAGGGTTCTCAAAACTTTACTAATAACAGTTTCATCATCAATGTTTCCATTAGCTCCTCTAATAGAATTCACTACCTCTTTAATTCTACCACAATACTAAACAATGTTTTCACCTTCTAACATTTCATTTCATCAAACTTACCTTTCAAGCTTTCAGATTTGGCTCTCAGCACATTTGTGTCCCCACCATAGATAGATGCTAGTGTGGCCCACATTTTCTTTGCATTAGTACAGTCCTTGATGTCTTCAAATTTAGGATAGCTTAGGGCTGATGCAATCTCCAACATTGCCTGATTGTGTTCTTGTTTTTCCTTCATATCCTTAGTTGTCATAGGTATAACAATTGGTACATAATCATGTTCCACCTAGTGTTTCACTGAATCACCAATACTAGCCAAGTTCAATTTCATCAAACTCTTCCATGCAGGGAAGTTATCCTTGTTCAGCTTTGGTACCTCCTTTTTGTACATCTTCATCATTAGCTTCAAGTACCTTTAAACTTTCTCCTTACAAGCACCAACTTCTCTAATACCAATTGTTAGAATGATTTTAGAATAACTGAGAGGGGGGTGAGTCAGTTATCCTCCGATCCAAATGTACCAATTGTAATTTGAAACTCTTCAACAATCTTAGATCTATTCATCAATTCACTCGAACTGTATAGAATATATCAATAACATAAAACTTGCAATCCTATGTCCAAAAGTAATCAACTTGCATAATATAAAACTTTCAACAACACATCAAATAACATTCACACAAGTAAAACACCAGGGTTTAACGTGGAAACCCAATATGGGAAAAACCACCAGTCAACTCATCGCTACAACCAATCAACTCATCGTTGGATCCCAAATGTAAGATGGGCTCAAAATTTTGGATCCATGTTCAGCATTAGGATTGTTCTGGGGTGTCTAAGCCAGTCTCTGGCTCATGGAGGAGCTTTTCAAATTGCTACAGTCAAATGTAAATTGCCGAGTTGGGATCTACGGGGATCCATAGTGAACTGAACCTGCTTTGGGAGTGCAAGAGGCAGCTTGGGGTGTGGAGTGTTATCTTGTGGTGATTGATCAAGGAAGCTATGTTGAATCATATTTTGCAGGTGATATAGATATTAGGTGGAGTACTATAGGCTATGTATTTACTATTGGTGGGACAACAATGAGTTAGATTTCTCAATTACAAAAGGTGAATGTTTTATCCACTACAGAGGCAGAGTATGTTGCTACTATAGAGGCAGTCAAGGAGATGATATGGCTTCAATTCTTCATGGAATAATTAGGACATCTGTAGATGGATAATTATCTATATACAGACAGCCAGAGTTCCATTCATCTTGCAAAGAATTATGCTTTGCACTCAAAGACAAAACACATACTATCATGGTACCATTTCATTCAGTCAGTTTTGGATGATGGGCAGTTAAAGCTGGAAAATATACATACAGTGATCTGATTTATGAAAACCAGATTACAATACCTGGTGTGATACCTGCAGTATTGTAGAATTCAACACGAAAATTGAGAACAACAAGATTGCAAACCAAAAACTGTCTCCATTCTATTCAAAATTGGAGTTTATACAAGTCAGATGGATCCCAAGGGTCACACAAATCCCTTGGAATTGAAATGAAGAGTCATCATAATGTTTATTACAATTAAACTATTAAAACTATCAAAATTTATCAAAAAACTAAATATAAAATTTAGGTCCACTTGGAGAAGGCATAACTTTCTCATCCTAGCTCCGAATTACAAATCGTTTGATGCGTTGGAAAGGTATTCAAATAATCTTGAATGAAATTTCAAAAACATTGATGTTCCATCATGTTTCCGGCCAGCATATTTGCCCAGAAATGCATTGAAGACCCTCAAAATTGCAATTTACTAAAACATATGAAATTTTGGAAAAATTAGATTTCAGTATTTTTTGACTTTAATCCTGATCATTCCTCCCCCCTTAAGAGGCAATGGGCCCCATTGCACTAATCTGCTGCAACAGATGAGGAAATTATTCCTCAATTTGTTCCTTAGTAAACCACTTGCCTTGATGAGAATGCTGACCAGCTCGAACCACCCGATACAAAGGAATGTTCTGATTTCTCAAAGTCTTTAAAATGGCTTCAGTAACATGGTCACGCTGGACTGGAGTAGTAGTGGAGGGATTTAACTCTATAGCTTGAATGTGTTCAGTAGCTTGGGAGATATCCAATAAAGGAGGAAAATAGGGTCTCAACAATTCTGCATTGAAAACTGGATGCAGTCCCAAAAAGGATGGCAAATTAAGTTCAAAAGCATTCTCACCAACTTGTTTCACAATAGTGTATGGTCCATAATGAAGAGGACGAAGCTTCCTATTTGGTCCATGCAGGCGCTCTTTCTGAAGATGTAACCATACCTTGTCACCAACCTGAAACTGATGAGGAGTTCTATGTTTATCATGTCTTTCCTTATACTTCTGATTACTCTGCTCCAATATCTCATGAACTTGTTGTTGTAGGTGTCTAATGTTATCAATGAATTTTTCTACTTTATCTACCTCCTTGACATCATTTTCCAAAATTGACCTCCTATATATTGGCTCATGTGGTAGTGGTGTGCCTGGGATTAAATCAATAGAGTGCTTGACTTGACAGTGTGTTGGTACTCCCACTGGTGGTGTAAACACACTGTGATATTCTTTCAAAATTTTATCCATCTGATTTTTTTGATTCTCTGTTACCTTAGCATGTATATTAAGAACAACTGACTTTGTTTGTTCAGGGTGAATCATGAGTACAGCAAAAGCTCCAGTTTGAGCAATCAAGCGTTTACATTGTTTAGCACTAATTAAAGAAGCAATTTGTGTTGGACATACCTCTGGTATTCGATACCTCTTCCCACCAAGCTTGATTGTAACACTACGTGGCCTGGACTCATACACCCCATGCCTCTGATACATGTATGGCTGCCCCAGCAAGACATCGCATACATCCAATGGTGCTACATCACATATCACTTCATCCTTGAAAGGCTTGATTGAATATGGCAAACGACATTGTTGATTTATTTGAATATCTTGTCCCTCATTTACCCATCCCATAGAGTATGATTGTGGGTGTCTTGTCACTTTCAGATTTAATCTTTTGACTGTCTCCCTAGAGATCAAATTCTTTTGACTCCCACTGTCAACAATAAAATGCAGAGGCTTTCCATCAACCCACATTTTTGAATGAAAAAGTCTCTCTTCATCTTCACGGGACAATACTTTAGCAGTTCCAACTATGGCATATGGGTTTGCTTCTATGATGGAATCATTCTCCTCTTTCTCAAAATTATCTATTGGTGACGATTCAGGTTCAGCTTCCTCTCCTCGTATTTCTGTCATCAAATTTTTAATACTTCGACAATCCTTTGTATTATGGGTTGGGGACTTATGCATCTCACACCACATGCCTGTGTCTATCTTTTTAGTAGACCACCATGTGTTCTTGGGTGAATTTGAATGAAGTTCCTTGGTCACCTGTTTTCCTGCAAATTTATTGCCACCTTCAACCCTTGGCTTGTTGTTTGCAAAATAGTACCTCTTCCCTTTTTGCTTGAATTTTTCTTCAATTTTTGTAGCATATTTATAGGCAGTTGCCAATGTCTCAATGTTTAAAAATTCCATCTCTATTTGAATATACCTATGAAGTCCACTCCGATATTTCAAAATTTGATGCTTCTCTGAATCATTAATACCGAGTTTTGCTGAAAGTGAATGGAATGTATTGGTGTAATCTTGCACAGACTGATCCCTCTTTTGTCGAAGAAGTTTCCATTCTATGTATTTTTGTTCATATACATCCTCCGGGAGGTAAGCTTCTTTTATGTATTCCACAAATTCTTCCCACGTGGGCTTCTTATCAAGAGATAGTATAAGACCATCTTCGTCAACTGATTCTTGTTCTTTATTTGCTACTCTGGTTTCCCATGCTAATTTCACATGGGTTTCAGCTTTGAGGAGAGCAAATGTTATCTTTTCAGCATCTGAGAAATTATTTACAGAAAAGTACCTATCCAACTTTGATAACCAGTTATCAACAGCTTCAGAATCGACCTTTCCTTCAAAATCTAGGATGTCAAAATTGACCTGCACTTTGAAAGGGGTATTTCCACGAAATGATGTTTTAGATTCAGAGGGTTTTTGCTTCTGTAGGAGGCATGAAAATTGACTCATCATCTCCTCTCGTTGCTTATTTAAAGCTTCCTCGACCAACTTCTTAACATCATCGTCTGACATCTTCGATCGTGTGCATCTCAAAGGTGGGTATTTTGACAAATCTTGTGTATCCAATCCTAATCTTTGGTAGGAAGACCTTGTGTAAATTGGCATAAAGGAGCGTTCTCACTCTGATACCACTGATTTGATTTATGAAAACTAGATTACAATACCTGGTGTGATACCTGCAGTATTGTAGAATTCAACACGAAAATTGAGAACAACAAGATTGCAAACCAAAAACTGTCTCCATTCTATTCAAAATTGGAGTTTATACAAGTCGGATGGATCCCAAGGGTCACACAAATCCCTTGGAATTGAAATGAAGAGTCATCATAATGTTTATTACAATTAAACTATTAAAACTATCAAAATTTATCAAAAAAACTAAATATAAAATTTAGGTCCACTTGGAGAAGGCATAACTTTCTCATCCTAGCTTCGAATTACAAACCGTTTGATGTGTTGGAAAGGTATTCAAATAATCTTGAATGAAATTTTGGAAACATCCATGTGCCATCATGTTTCCAGCGAACATATTTGCCCAGAAATGCACCGAAGACCCTCAAAATTGCAATTTACTAAAACATATGAAATTTTGGAAAAATTAGATTTCTGTATTTTCCCACTTTAATCCTGATCATACAGATAATAACCTAGCTTATATGTTTACAAAGGTAGTAAAAAGGGAGAATTTGAACTCTTGTTCAACTTGGGTTGGTCTACTAGACTAAACAAAATAAAGGAACAACAAAGTCCAGGATGGTTGGATTTAGTGGGAGCTTCACAAGGTAGCGGTTGAGCTACAGGATCAGTCTCCAAGCAAGAGATTATTGTTTTGTGTGGAGCCTAATCAATCCCCAAGTGGGAGATTGTTATCTTGTGGTGATTGATTAGGGAAGTACTGTAAAAAAATTTGGGGGCCTATTTTTTGACTATTTGTGGGCTAACATATTCTAACTGATTCTAACCCTAAAGTGGCAAAATAAGCTTGTATAAAATGGCTTAGGATTAGGGATTTCATTATGATGTATTTTTTTATGTAGCTTCTTGCAGCGGTATTGAGTTGTAAGGGATTGTGAATTTTAATCAGGTTGTAATCACTGGATAATAATAATAATAGACTCATTGTTGGTGGACGTAGCCCAGGGATTGGGTGAACCATGTTAAATCTTAGTGTCTTGTGTTCTCTTTCTGTGTGATTTATTATTTTCTAATATTGGTTATATTTGCATGTAACTGTTATTTCTATCTTGTTAATCCTAGCATGGAGGTAGTGAGCACAGAGGGTGGGGATCGAGCTTGCCAAGATCATATCTGAGAGAGCTCCAAGCTTTCTTGAGAGCTTGGTGACTCGAAAAAATAATCCCACATTCCTTAATAGGTGGATGTCAACTTTGTCTATATAGAAAACCCGTAGATATAATTCAAATTGAGTTGAAATTGTCAGTTGGTGCATGGTCGACAATTGTTTGAGTGTTTGGTGGTTGCAGAATATTGATCAGACTTTGTGGTCGCTAGGGAGTCGAGATTTGGTTGCTTGGTCTCTTGCTTTATTTGACCTCTATCAAGAATATTTTGTGACACCACTTGTGCCTACAGAAATAAGTTTGACAAATATAGGGGCCAGGCCCCGAAAACTTCTATAGGAAAATATGCTAAAAAATCTTAATATTGACTTAAAAAAAGAAGCAGATATGATAAAAAAAAAATTAAAATATTTTTATTTCAATAAAAAAATCCTAGATCATACCGTTAATTTGCAGATCGGGCTGCCCAAGCTTGATTTGCAAAAAAAATTGCCTTGGATTTGACTTTTGCCTAATATAGTCAAAATTCATAGGAATGACCACCTGGATGCAATGCTAAGGTCCAATCTTTCTCAAAATGCTCCCACAAGTTGTTGATCCTAGATCTGAATCATGGCCCTCCAAAAGTTGAAGCAAAAATCTCTCCAATGGCTATGCAATGAAACCTTATATGGCTCTGATACTATGTAAGAATTTTCCTAAGGAAAAGAATGAAATGCCAAGATCTAGAAGCTCAATAGATAGCACAACAAGAGAGACAAATGATATGATCTTCAACTAACTGAATTCAATAATGATAAATAATCAAATAATAATGGATACACAAAATGATAAGGCCCAATTGATTAATACAAAGTAGAGGTGTCTGAATATATAGGAAATACATGATAGCTAGGAGTGATGCAAGAGATAACCTATTAACCACACTAGGTGGAATCACATGTCAACCAAAGGTGAATCATCCTCCATTTAATAATAAATTATGTGCAACATGTGAAATAATGAGAGGATGATAATGTGATTGTTGGAAACTACAATTGAAACAATTGTTATATTGTCATTGATGTCAAACCTTAATTGGTAAGATAGTTGCTATCTAGTAGAGTACCATATCTTTTTATTGATGAAGAGGATTTGAAAAGGGGAGATAACAAGAGGACCTAAGAAAAGGTTGAGTTATGTGATACTTCAATGGGTACTTGATTAGTTAGCACATTGACAAGGTAATGTGTTGTTTATCTTTAACACTAAGTGAAGAAGTCAATAGATTTGAAGCATAGGCTTAACCAAGCAAAAGAGAAGAAATTCAATTTAAGCCGAGTGATGCTAGTGTTGACTGAGCGCTAGCATAGGCTGACTAAATTTTAGTGTTGACCAAGTATCAGATAATTAATCGAGTGAAAATAGTGATTGCCAAGAAGAATAGTTTTAGCAATGACCAAGATATCCAGTGATGAACGAGTAGATGAACACAGTATTGACTGAGTGCTAGTAATTTACAGTTTGTGAATAAATTGAGAATCCCAGTCGACATAGTTAAATTCTTGGGATATGTAAAATGTGTTGAAATTAATAATGAATGATATGGAGCATTTAATGCATGGTAAACCATTTTCTTATGGATTCAAGGAGAATTTTGGAGAATTGTCTAGAAGGATAAAGAGAAGAACAAAATGATGGAAGGATTTGATGAATCTGACCTAAACCTAAGATCTACGGAAGAGATTAAGAGAAAAAAGATTAATCTACTGGATCAAGGAGGTATAAGGATGACCTAATTGTGAGGTTATGGGGAGTGGAAAGAGGTTGATGTTATTGACTGATGAACCTAAGAAAAAGGCTAAGTAGAGTTGTGAAGAGATGAACATAGTTGAGGTGATTTCTTGAAGAGATTTCTGAGCAAATCAGAGATGGAGATGGTAATGAAGGTCAGACAGTAAATCAACATATGAGCCTATTATATTTATATTTGTAAAATGAGTTGTATATTTCATATCAGAACCTACTATTACTTTCTAACTATTGTATTAGTTAAAATCCTTTAATCAAGGTTGACCTAACAGTCATTTTGTAAACCCTTTAATCAAGGTGACATTCTAATGGAATGTTCTTAAGCCCTCTAACCAGGCCACTCTTAACAAGGTGATTAAATCCTTTAATAGGGTCATGCCTAACAATGTGTATTGTAAACATTTAACAGGGTTGGCTTCTCACATAGCTCACTTCAAAAGAGTAAAAATTTAGTAGCATGTTACTGGTGGTTTTTCCCATATTTTGTTTCCACGTTAAATCTTGGTGTTATACTTGTGTGAATGTTATTTGATGTGTTGTTGAAATTTTTATATTCTATAAGTTGATTACTTTTAGATAGTGGATTACAATTTTTATGTTACTGATATATTTTATACAAACCAAGTGAATTGATGAATAGATCTAAGTGTGTTGAAGAATTTAAAAGTAGAAATGGTACATTTGGACCTGATGATAACTGATTCGCCCCCCCCCCCCCCCCCCCCCTCAGTTATTCTAAAATAATTCTAATAATTGGTATCAGAGTTGTTGGTGCTTGTAAGGAAAAAATTTAAAGGTACTTGAAGCTAATGATCAAGATGTACAAAAAGGAGGTACCAAATCTAAACAAGGAGAACTTCCCTGCATGGAAGAGTTTGATGAAATTGCACTTAGCCAATATTGGTGATTCACCGAAACACTATGTGGAACATGACTATGTACCAATTGTTGCACATATGACACCCGAGGAGGTGAAGGAAAAATAAGAACAAAATCAGGCAATGTTGGAGATTGCACCAACCCTAAGGTATCCTGAATTTGAAGACATCGAGGACTGTACTAATGTGAAGTAAATGTGGGACACACTAGCAGCTATCTATGATGGGGACACAAATGTGTTGAGTTCCAAATATGAAATCTTGAGAGGTAAGTTTGATGAAATGAAAATGTTAGAAGGTGAAAGCATTGTTCATTATTGTGGTAGATTTAAAGAGGTAGTGAATGCTATTAGAGGAGCTAATGGAAACATTGATGATGAAACTGTTATTAGTAAAGTTTTGAGAACCCTACTTCCTATCTATGCTATTAGATTTTCTTCTATACAAGAATCAAGATGTACTCCTGGTAATGTCCTAACTTTGGAAGGTCTTTTTGGTAGGCTTAACTACTTTTGAGTTGTCTAATTTTGATAATTTTACTACTCATAACATAGAATCTGCATTCAAGCCTCAAATGGTTCTTCATAAGTCTAAGAAAGGAAAAGAAATATATGTGAATAGTGACAGTAATAGTGACAGTGACAATGATACTTCTGATGATGATCTAGATGATCTTGAGGCACTTATGGCTAGAAGGCTATCGAGAGGAAAAAGAAAATTCAAAGGTAAACTTCCTATAATCTATTTTTCATGTAACAAAGTTGGCCATATTGCAAGAAGATGCCCTGACATGAATGACAAAGATGAAATAAGGGAAATCAAGTATAAAGAAAAAAGAAATGACAAAAATCACAGAAGGTACAAGGACTACAATGAAAAAGGTAAGAAGTCTTGTTATATTGTTGAAGAAGAAACTGAAAGTGAAACTAGTGAATCTAATGATTGTGATATTGAAGTTGTTTATGTTGCTATGAAAGATGATTCTGATGAAGATGAGAAAACTGCACTTATTTCATATGTGAGTAAAGGTGATAAATGGATTATTGATAATGGTTTCTCACATCACATGACTAGTGATAGAAGTAAGTTTAAAATCTTAAATCATTACAAAGGTAGGAGTGTTAAGTTTTGTAATGATGCACCATGTCCTGTGAAAGGAAAAGGATCATTAAGATTAACTGATAAGATCATATGTGATAATGCTTATTGGGCTAAAGGTCTTAACTATAATTTGTTGAGTGTTGCATGGTTGAATAGTACTGGTTACTAAGTTGAGTTTCATCACAAGAAGGATAAAATATTTGATGCCACTGGTGAACTAATTGGAAGTGAAGAACAAGCAAGAAGTAATTTGTTCTATCTAGACCTATCTGAAGAAACATGTTTGTTTGCACAATTAATATGTTTATGAAAAGAGCTCAGAAGATGAAGCAGAAAAGGATAGATATATCATTAGACCTATAAAGAAGAGACCCAGTGTTGAAGATGTTTTTGATAAAGCTACTAAGACCGAGAGTTCATACAAAAAAGGGAGGAAGGACCTTTGATAGGAAGAAGAAGCCCAAAATAAAAAAGTGAACTTGAGCCTCCAAAGGGAAAAATTAATCTAGAAAGTTTAATTAATGTCTTTTGCAATATCAAACCTTTACAATATGTTGCAAATAAATATAAAAATGTTGATGGTGTTGACAAAGGCATCATGGCCAAGGGTGTAATTAGATACTTGACCATTTTTTATAAGACTCTAGATGAAATTCATGTAGAACATCCTAGAGATTTATTTTAGATTCTTATGGCTAAAAGAAAAGAAGCGTTGGTAAAAGAATTATTGAATTTGATAGGGTGTGTCACTCCTTGTCTCAAGAAGAGAAGGATGTGGTGCTACAATTGATTAATTCTAGATTATGGGAAGGAGAAAGAATTAAAACTATAATGGAAGATCAACCTAAGGACATCAAGAGAATTATGATTAAAACTGACGATATTATTCAACATGCTATAGAAGAAGTGTCAATAATCCTATCTACTAGGAAAAAAAGGAAGAAAAAGATAGAGACCATTTTGGAGATTTATCTGGTGTTTATCTCTACCAGTGCCTCGCCTGCCACTAAGGAAAAGAAAGAAAAAGAAGTTTCTACTAAGTTTGAGATCCTTGTCTTTGAGGAAGGAGTAAAAGGAATCAAAACCTCAATGCAAGATGATATTTTTGAGAATTTAGAAGATCTACAAGGCCACAATGCATTAGATTCTCTAAAAATATATCTGTTAGAGGAAGATTCAATATTTGCTAAGGATATAGATGCAGTTATAACTAATAGTATTGTGGTGACAAGATTGTTCCCTCCACTGAACTAAAAATTACTCTGAGTCGTCTACATATTCTAGTAGCACAAGGTAATCTTTATTTGGATTCTTTATCTTTACAACAATTGTTACATCTTGGAGATGTGTTGCAAGTGAGGACCATGCAAAAGAGATATATTTCAAAAAAAAATTATTGAAGAAATGCTAAAGTTTCTCCTTGAGAAACTTCTAGATATTGAGACTGGTTCTAACTGGCAAGATGAGTACCATTTGAAGGCAACTTTTGAAATTTGGCATAACAAATGTTGAGAATAAAATTGAACCGAACATGGAGAATAAAATTTCTATCCAGAGACTTGTTAGTCTAAAAGGTACTTTCATTGAATGCCAAAAGAAGTTGGAACATAAAATTAAAACTTTAGAAGCTAAGATTCTAGATATTGAAAATATTTATTGGATTTGTGTTTTTTGCCCAAAGTCTACCATTGATGTACAAAATAAAATCTCTAAGTTAGAAGAATAAATTCAATAAATTTCTTTAAAAATTGATCCTAGAATAAATGATGATAAGGGAGTTCAATTAGAAAGAATTCTCAACTGTCTAGAATTTTTTTCATTTCAAAAGGATACCATCAGGAAGGACTTTATCGAGATTTATGGTAAAGTGGACATGCATTTGACTAGTGTGAGGAAGATGGTTGAGCAAGAAAAATCTCTTTTGTCACTTGTTCCTTATCCAGTCACTTGTTCCTTATCTAGTCAAACTTGGGCTCTTGTGTCTGTCAAGAGTGATTGGGCTAATGCTACCAAGGAATTTCAAAAGGTTCTTTCTAGTCCCATTCCTCCACAATTTCTTCAATTTTGAGTATACTTTTCAAGGGGAGTCATTTGTATGTTTGTCCTTGATAGAAAAGGGGGAGAAGAGAGATTAAAAAAATCATTTTTCAAAAAAAAATTAAAAAAAAGATCATCAATTTTGTTTTTCATCAGTTTTTGTACATATCAGTTTGTTTTCCATCAATGATAAAGGGGAAGATTGTTGGATATATATGTTTTCTTGTCATTGATGTCAAACCAAGTCATTTGGAATTGTTTATATGATCCAGGAGTTGGTCTAAAATATGTTAGAAGTATACTAAGGTAATATGCAATGTAAAATCTATTATACATTATTTATGGAGTGTTCCTAGTTCGAAGAATTAGTTCTTGTTTTGGATGTTACAAAGGAGCAGAGGTGGTGATTTAGTATCAATGATTTTTGGTATGGATCTATCTTTTGGTTGAATGTATCTTTAGTGTATTATGTGATTGGTCCAGAATATATTTTTGGTCCATCTCCTTGTTCCAAAATTTACTGATAGATTATTTGTTGGTTTGTGGTGAGTGATCAGGCAAGTACTGTACACTTTTTTTAAAAACGTTGGGGTTGACTCATCAAGTACTTTTAGGGTTAACTTGTTAACTAACATAAGTCTTGTTATAATGGCTTAAGGTTATGTTTTTTCTTTATATATGAGAATTTCATAACTTCTTACAATGGTATTGAGTTTCAAGGGATTACAGATTGTAACAGGCAGGAATTACTAGATAATAAGATTGGACTCTCTATTTGATGGATGTAACCCAAGATTGGGTGAACCATGTTAAATCTTTGTGTCTTCTTGTTCTACTTATGTGTGCTTTATTCCTTTGCATTATTGATTATATTGCATGTAACTATTAAATTTATGTCTTCTAATCCTAACATTAGTTACACATGCTATTCTCTTTTATGGATGAATTGTGTTGGGATATGTTCTATATTGGTGGTATTTCATGTATTGCTAAACTTACATGGCCGAACTAGTCATAATTTTTGTAAAACAAAATCCGTATATATTTTTTTTCAAGTTTGCAATTTAAATAAATGATAAAAATAGTCTTGAATGTGAAATATATTGCTTAATTTGAGGTGAAGACCAAATGATAAGGTAAATAGAGCTACAACAACACAAGATAGAGAAAGACTCGAGAAGATCTGTGTCCCAAATATACACAACATGAACTAGAACATAGAACTATGATCTACATATCCAAATGCATTACTAACTTTAGTTCAAACCATTCATACTATTTGGAGATGTTCTATCTTATATTGTAAACAATGAGCTTCAAGTGGAAAATCAGTTTTGTTGCATCTTGTTGCATGGGCAGTGAGCCTCTATCAACAAATCCAAAGCAATGAGTTCCTATTTTGTAATCAATAATACATATAGTGAAGTATTTATGTGGGTTAATGCTCACAATGGTTTTTCCTAGTTGGGCTTTCCACATAAGAAAAACTTGGTGTTATTGTGTTGATTTTCTAATTATTAATTATTTAATTAGTTGTATGGTTAATCTTACTAGTTAATTAATTAAGAAAAAGATTTTTGGTTTCGGTTGATTCACCTCCCCTCCCCAAGCCTGTGGTGTCTAATTACCATGCACATATCTTCTCAAAGAAATTAATGACATGCATATAGTAGGTGAGACTATAACAAGCCTGTATAGACATATTTACTAAGCTTTCATTAGAGAAAGTTCATTCCACCACAAAATTTTGGTTGAGATTGTGATTATGAGTCATGTCTTTATGTTCAAATAATGCAACACAATATTTAATGTGCATACATGTTAAGACGTTGTCGTAATATGTGTGGTAACACAATAAATTATTATGAATGATTATAATTGATCATATTTTGTGAGGCATGCTTTCATGTATATCTTACGTTTCTATCTATTATGAAATACACTTTTTTTTCTTTTCTTATAATCAACATTAATGGAATGCATGCATTATAAAAATCTTTGTTCTTGGTTTCTTTTCTATATTTGTTCTTGATTTCTTGTCTAGTTAATCTTTATATATAACATATACATTTGATGAAATTAGATAGGAATCCTTATCTGTTTAATGTGATTATTACATTTCACTTTAGTTGTAGGAATAATTACCAAATAAAATGTGTCAAACACGGAAGCATGGAAGCTAATATCTCTCTAATACCAAAGTCTCCAAGAAATATTATAAACAATGTATCTAAATACCAAATTAAAATTAAAAGGGCATTACACTCCCTCACATGTGTGGCAAACTTTAATAGATCCCAAACCTATTTCTTGTATTTTAAATTAATAATTTGAGACTATTTACAATATATTTAAGAGGGCATGCTTCATTTTTTTATCGCAACTAAGAAAAAATTTCTTTTATCTTCACTAACAAGGTTGTTCCTATACCACAAAGAAGAACAAAATAAGTTATTGACTTTATGCAACATGTGTAGAAATTGGGATGTCTTTGTTGTTGGAAGAAGTTTAATCACTTTCTATGGTACGAGATGAATAGGTGCATTGAATTTATTTGCCAATAATTATGGTTGGATGTTAATATAATTGAGCATCCAACCCTCTATGTCAAAATAAAATTAACCTCAATCTTGATAATAGTCCTTAAATAATGACATAGATCCTCGTAAGAACAGTGGATCTCTATAAGACATGTATATAAATTAGGAAGCCTTTGTTGTTGGAGAAAGTCTAATCACTTTTTGTGGTATGGGTTAAAGATGCTCCTTGAATTTATTTGCTAATAGTCAGTATTGGATGATAACATAAGTTGAACATTCAAACCTAGTTGTTAGTTTAAAATTAGTCTTGATCTTCAACTATTTAAAAACACAAGAATATTTCTAATGATGTTATTCCTAGTCTTATGTGACTAGTGACAATGCACATAGTTCTTAGGGTCTAAGAATTATTACCCTATACATGTTTGAAGAAATTCAATAAATACCTGAGCTCTTATTTCATGCAATGTTGGCTTTGTAAAAATGGCTTAATATATATTTTCCACAATTCAGTGATTGATTAGCTAAAAATTTCCTATCTTAATGGTAATGAGTGATCTCTTAATTCATTTCAAGCATTATCTTTTGTTGTGGAAGATCATACATCTTGTTTCCAATGTACTGTATATTTTGTGACTATAGATGATAATAAATTTCAATATAGGTAACATATATGATATTAATGGTTATAATGCATGCTCAAACTTAAATAATGTTATTGTCTTTATTTGAAGTTGGCCTTCAATCCATATAAACTTGAATTATTAGTTGAATTGTTAAAGTTCCTTTATTTTATTTTGTTCAAGTTTCTAAATTTTGAATAGATTTAATAATAGAATCACAAAAAAAAAATAGGGAAGATGGAGCAACGGTCGACTGGTTTGGACAATGGAGGCCCTAGGTTACAGAGGTCAGTAAGGTTCAGGGTTCTATGTCAGAACAGAGATGATGACCACTAATATTAGGGGAAATGGTTACCCTACCATATAAGAAGAAGATGACCCTTTGATAGGAGGACTCAAATGAAGTTCCAAACTAGATTTAATGAACTTGGTAGAGACAGGACATGGGAAGGAAGGTATGGCAAGATTTGGGAGAACCAGAGGAGTAGGAATGGAACTGATACTTATCAAAACAAGCCATTTGAGTTTTAAATAATTATGCACAAGTTCTAGAGGCTGATAGCCCCAAAGGATCAACTAATAAATCCCTCACCAAAAGATGATAGCCAGCAGGGAGCTTCTTCAATGAAACTCGTAAATGATAATGTCTTTCATGGTTATGTCTCCTTAATCTTAATAGATGATAAACAATGGATTGAATTAGTTTCTATTTTAGAGGACCGAGTCATTCTAGTTAAATGAGTAGGGCCATGGCCATTTATAGATAAGATCAAAAAATGGCGTGGGAAGGTGGATGATAAAAAATGGATTCTTAAAACCCTAGTCAATGACTTTATATTAATCACTTTATCCTCTAAAGAGGAGAAGCATTGGGTTTTAAATAAGGTCCATACATGATTGATGACAAAGACCTTTATGTCAAAAACTAGTCTCCAAACTTTAATCCCTGTAAAGAGAAAATCAAAGAACTATTGGTTTGGATAAAGATGCATAAGCTACTACATGAATATTAGGTAGGGGACACCCTTCAAACCATTGGCAATAGTTTAGGAGCTTACATAAAGATGGAAGAAGCTCTGGACCCAGGGGACTTATCATGTTACCCGAGGATCTTGGTGCTTATGCAGGAAAGCTATTGACTACCTAACTTTATTATGCGCGTCTCCTCAAAAGGGGAATGACAGAAACCACTAATGGTTGAGAATGGGGTTGTGGTAGATGATCATACTATTAATGATCAAGATAGTTTTTTAGATAAAGGGAAGAGCCTGGAATCCAATAGGGTTTTAGATGAAATTGGAAAAATAATGGAGACAAATAAAGCTAAGGTCCTTAAAGAAGCTTTGATGTGGGAAATGTTAATAGTGTCAAAGGAGATGAGGGGAGTTATGTGCAAGTTTAGGGAGGATAACAATGTTTGGTTATCATAAATTCATCAGATTGAGATCCTTATAGAATCTTCCTTTTTGAGGCAACAAATAGACTCATGCTCATGCCAAATGGTAAAGGAGACCCTACTCTCACAAATGCCTTTACATGTCAACACAGAGTTGGATCCCATTGGAAATAGGGTCCTATTTTTAAACCTACACTCAGTAGAGGAGGTTGAATTAGACAATCCTACTGAAAAGATTGATAATAGGGTGGATTTAGAGTTTGTTCAAGATACCTATGGGATAGGGAATGTAGTCAGTAGAAAACCAGATAGGTGGATTAATGGGTTTATTAAGCCTTTTAGTGATTTGGAAATCATATAAAATTAGATAGTGGATGGCTCCCCAGAATCTCTGCTAAGGGATGGTTCAATTAGCAAGGATTCCTTTTTCAAGGATATCAATTTTTTTTCCATTAGGCAACTTGACAATTTGTTCAAAGTTTCAAGAGATAGTGGTGGAAATAGAATTGAAAATGATTATGAATATGAATCTCCTAAAGACCTAGATGTAGAAGATGGTTTAGGCTTTTTTGAGGAACCAGGGATCTTATAAAAAAGGAGTGTTGAATAGACAAAGTCTAAAATATCTAAGCCCAGATTGGGAGAAAAGAATAAAAGAGGACCAAAAACTATTCAAATGAAGTTGACATTAGTAGGGAGTGCTTCTAATTAGACCAAACATTTGAGATCAGGATGGGGCTATTTAGAGGCCCCCTCCTGGAAGAAATGAAAATCCTTTCATGGAATGTCAGGGGTTTCAATTGCCCTGACAAACTTTGTTTGATTAAAAGAGGTCTTGATCAAATGAAACCTGGTATTGGTTTTTTGCAAGAATCTAAATTTGAGGGGTTTGATGTAGTTTAGTTCAAGAAAAAAATATACAGATGGAATAGCAAATGGGTAGGCTTTGAGGGTGATTTTGGTGGTCTAGGTATTTTGTGGAACCCTGGTAATCTTGATTTACATATTCTAGAAGCGGGACAACACTAGTAGTTGGCAGAGGTAAGTTCTAAACAACTCCTATCTAGCTTCTTAATGGTTAATGATTATGGTCCTAATAACCCAGCTAGAAAGAAAGAGGTCTGGGGAGAAATTTCAATGTTACTCACAAAATATGAAGGGAGGTTATTTAGTTAGTTTTTTTTTTTTTTGTTTTTTTTTTTTTGGGGGGGGGGGGATTTTAATGTCATTCTGAGTGCAACAAAGAAATGGGGAGGCAAGGGTTGGATGGGACAAATTTGAATAGATATTTTTTAGATTTTGTACAAGATAATGGTTTAGTGGAGGTAAATCTTTAGATTAGAGATTTTACATAGACAAACCGCCATAATGGTTTTCTTAATATAGCTGAAAAACAAGATAGATTCTTGTTGGCTGGTGATTGGGAGGTTTCAAATTGGCTTTGTCAGGCTGAGATCCTTCCCCATGTAGGCTCAGACCACTTTCCAATTTATCTCCATGTCCAAGAAGATGGAGCTCCTGAACATGCCCCATTAAGGTTTGAATCAATGTGGTTAGGAAGATAATTCCCTTTAGTTGGTAGCTAAGTGGTGGAGGGAAGCTCCTCCAAGACCAAGTAATGAAGCTTTCTTTTTTTCAAAAAGTTGCAATATGTGAAGGAAAAGATTAAGATCTAGAACAAAGAAGTGTTTAGAAACATCTTTACGGAGAAATTTAAGTTGGAAGATGAATTGAACAACCTTAATTCCAATATCATAAGGTCTTGGATGGATGAGGAATATTTTAGGATTGAGAAAGAACTTACTATGAAATATAAAGAAGTTTTGGCAAGAGAAGAAACTTTATGGAGACAAAAATCTAGGGAGACTTGGTTAAGAGAGGGGGACAAGAATATAATTTTTTTCCATAAATATGTGAAGTTTCACAGAGCCCATAATAAAATCTTTTCTATTAAGAGTGTTGAGGGTCTTATGTTACAGGATAAGGTTGATATTAATAATGCAGCAGTGGACTATTTCTCTAAAAGATTCACTAAGGACACTTTAAGTGAGAATATTAGTAGTGATATTCTTGATATTATCCTGAGTTGTATCAATGAGGATAAAAAAAAACTTTTGATGAAGGAGACTTCCTTGGAGGAAGTGAGGAAAGCCTTATTTAGCATGAGGGGTGAGAAGTCCCCAAGGCCAGATGGTTTCTCTACCATCTTCTTCCAAAAATCATGGAACATTATTGGTAAAGAAGTATGGGAAGTGGTAGAGGAATCAAGAGTTGAAGGTTTTGTTTTGAAGGACTTCAATAGTACTTTTATTACCCTCATACCCAATAAGACTAAATTCCTTACCTTTGAGGACTATAGACCTATTGCTCTATATAATTATGTTTACAAGGTTATCACTAAAATCATGACCAAAATACTAAATAGGGTCTTGCCTAGTATTATTTCATAGGAACAAAGTGGATTTACCCCTAATAGATCCATATTTGAAGGGATTATTATTGTACATGAGGCCATTCACTCGATCAAATTGGAAAAACTAAAAAAGATGATGTTAAAGATGGATATTGAGAAGGCATATGGTAATGTCAATAGAGAACTCTTGCTTGATGTTCTGCGAAAGTTTCGATTCTCTGAAGATTGGTTGAAATAGGTGGGAAGTTGTATTAATATTCCAAGAATCTCAATCTTGGTTAACTGAAGCCCTTAAGGTTTCTTTGAGACTTCTAAAGGTATTAGACAGGGTGATCAGATCTCCCCTTTTCTTTTTATCATCCTTGTTGAAGTTTTGGGTAGAATGACTAATCAACAGAGATGTAATGGCAGCTGGAAAGGGATTAGAGTAGCTGAGGGAATTGAACCTCTAACACATCTCCAATTTGTATATGACACATATTTGATGGGGGGTTGATTTTAGGGAGGCGAGATTGATTAGAGCTACTATGGATAAGTATTGTGGAGTTTCTAGAAAGAGTATTAATTGGTTAAAGTCATAAGTTTACTTCTTCAATACAAAGTTGGGAACTCAAAGGGTTATTTGCAAGAGTTTGGGTGTTAAATTAGGAAGACTCCCAGGGAAATATCTAGGTTTTCCTCTCTTTGTAGGAGTGGGAGGTTCTAACCTTTGGAAAGGACTTATTGATAATTGCATTAATAGACTGGAGGGTTGGAAGGGTAAATGGCTTACTTCTATAGGCAAGATTCTCCATTTGCAATCTGTTATTTCCTCAATCCCTATTTACTCCATGAGTTGTCTCAAAGTCCCTAATAAGGTTATTAGTTATCTAGAAAAACATTTAAGGAAATTATTTTGAATGGGTCTAATTTGGATGACAAAATTCCCCTCATTTCATAGGAAAATATTTGTAGCTCGAAGGCTAATGAGGGTGTTGGCCTAAGAAATTAGCATTGGACCAATATGGCTTTAGGTGAAAAATTAGTGTGGGGTATGTATTCTAATCCATAGATGCTTTGGGTCAAAATCCTAAATGCTAAATATCTTGACAATGTAGATAAGGACATAATTTTGATAATTTTAAATACATCTAAAGGGTCAGTTGTTTGGAATTTTATGATGGAATGTAGACCTATCATTACAGACTATGTTTCTTGGATTATTGGTGATGGAAAGAAAGTACCCTTTTGGGAATATTTGTGGAATGGGAATCTAGACCTAAAGGATATCATTGTTTTTCAAGAAGTTAAATAATTCTTTGAAAATATATGAGGTGACAAGGTGAGCGACTATCTTGATATCAAATTCAATGCCTTGGGTCGGGAAGTAGGTTGGAAAAGTATTGAGAACTTGGGTCTTTCAGTACATCATAAGGACTTAATGTTGAACTTGTTCAAAGATCAAAGAAGCCTCATTCTCTGGAAAAGAGGACAAGCTTATCTGGTGTGCAGCTAAAAGTGGCAGTTACTCAGTAAAACTAGGCTATAAGTTAAAGGCAATTGAAATGCCAAAGGTGGAGTGGCCCTATAAGCTCTTTTGGAGTAAAGATTGTCTTCCTAAGGAATAATTATTTGCATGGGTTGCAACTCATGGGAGGATTCTCACTAGTGAAATAAGAAAGAGGTATGACTTTATCAAACCTACTAAGTGTGTAATGTGTGAAATGGATTCTGAGGATGTTAATCATCTATTGTTGAATTGTAGTTTTGCTAAAGATTGTTGGGATTTGGTTAGAGGTAAGTTAGGATGGTGTGGACCAATGAATTTTTTTGTAAAGGAGGTATTCATTGGATGGCCTATATCACATAGAAGAACTACTTTATCAACAGTATGGCATATCTCTCCTTGCATTGTGGTATGGGAGATTTGGAAGGAGAGAAATTGGAGAATATTCCAAGATAAGATTGAATCGATTAATAGAATTTTGGGTAGAATAAATTTATCTATTGAGGAGGTGTTGAGTTCTTGAACAACACATTTAAATCCTTATGTCACTTATACCTCTGAGGATAAGAATATTCAAATCGAATGGTCAGGGGTGAAAATTAGATTTTTGAATAAAGGTTTGGCTAATATCGATGAAATTGTGAGTAAGGTTGTTAGTTGGAAAGAACTGGAAATAGGATTGTGGAAATTAGACTTTGATGGTGCAGCCAAAGGAATCCCTGGCCCATTTGGAGAAGGGGTTATTGTAAGAGACTGGCTTGGGAATAATATTTCTTGTGCAACACAAAAGTTGAAGGAAGGAACCAATAATATGGTAGAAGCAAAATCTGCATTACTTGTCGTCAAGATGGGAAGAAAATTGAACAACAAGAAGATTTTCTTAGAAGGTGACTCTCATATTATTGTGCAAGCATTATAGAAAGGAAGTATTAAAGCTTGGCACCTTCAAAACATTATTATTTCTATCTTGGAGGAATTGAAATTTTTTGAGGAATTTAAAATTGGTCATATTAGGAGAAGTAGAAATGTTGAGGCAGATGTGTTGGCAAAATGGGGGACTTCCTTTGGGAAAGAAGGGGAATAAAGACTGGAATTTTTTTTTAAATTATATATTTATTGTACTTATGATTTTAGTTAGTTGTAATTCACATTTATGTCTGGATATCTTTGCAGTTTCCCTCATTCATGTGAATGGGGCGGGGAAGTTATGTTTGGTCACCTTTTTCCTTATTTATTATTTTCATTCCTCTTAGATCCCTAGAGTGACGTGTTGCATGAGGGAAATTTGTCAGATGTATTTATGATGATTACCATGTATTGATCACCATTTAACTTGTGCAGAAATGACCTGAGCAAACCAACAGTTTGAGAAAGTAGTTTTATAGTAGATGTTTATTGCATATTCAGTTTAGTGTTTCCTAGTATTTTGTTTGCATTTCAAAAATCTGCATAATAGCTGATAGTTAAAGGTTGGTGCTATGGAGCCTACATTTTCAGTCAACACAGATAAACAAAAAACAGATTCAAAGGCCTAGTAAGCAAGGAAAGAATGAAAGGTCTGTTAAAAATAAAGGACCAAGAGGTGGTTGAAGTGGCATTGGCAGTTTTGGGAGACCAATTTTAGGATAGGAAAGTGAAGCGCAAAGTTAACCTTGATGTAATTTCAATGATTATGGCTTGGGCATTAGAAGTTAGAGAAGAAATTGGTGATGGTGGAAGGATCATTTGAGAAATGTTCAAGGAGGAGATATTAGTAGGCCTAGAATAATCTTGGGCATTGGCTTAGACTAATTTGAATGCTTTGAAGATGAGGACGATGGAAGAATTTATGAATTTTTGCCCCTTTCTAAGGTGGTGGGGAAAGGTGGACAAGGGGGAATATTGATAAAATATGTTGAGGGCATGGAAAACGATAAAAGAGAAAGGCTTGGAGCATGAGGAGATTGCAGGTAGCTAAAAGAAGGGTCTTCAATGTCCCAATTCAGAGGAAGAAAATGGGAGAAAGAGCAGGCAATATGAGAAGGGTGAATCCCAGGTAAAATTTTGATTCTAGCAGAGATTTTTGTTGAAAAATGGTTATCATAAGTAGTTTGGGTAGGAGAGAAAATATATATTTGTCTATTTGTAGGGCTACCCAAATTTTGGTTTTGTAATAGGCATGTAGTAAGGAAAGGTGGATTGGAGTAGGCAGTTTTAGATTAAGTTTTTGGGTCGTGTGATGTCGAAGGAAGGAGAAAGATTTTATAGTGGTAGACTCCTTAGATGAAACAAAGAAGAGAGCCTCATCTTGAGTAGAAGAGAACCTCAATGATTTTTGAATGAGTGACAATGAAGAAACATGGAGCAATAGAAGATGGTGAACAGGGAGGAGGTTTTTGTAAAAAAACTCATTTTTTAGCAAAAGATGACCCTGTATTTTGACAAGGATGGGGATTTTGTGGTTAGATGTTTATACTACTAGTTATTTCTGTAAATATGTAGTTTCATTATCATATGATTTTATATAAACACTTGAAATGTAATTCATGCTTTATATTAATAAAATATCATTGTTTTTTTTTTAAAGAAAAAGTGGAATTACCACTGTATATATTATTTAATAAAAACTAGTTCAAAGGCTCAAACAAGAAAGAACCAGAAAGAAAACCTGATATCTTCACCATATACAATTTTGTCTAAGGTTACATAAGGCAGAAGTTTAATATAAGATAATTTTAAAACTGCCCCCAAAAATTACATAGGTTAGTACGAACCTCAATCCAAACTACACGACTAATACAACTTTGCCCTATACATGATTTCATAGTTGACCCCAAAATTACAATGAATGGCAATATCACCGAGTGCAAAACCCTATAGCATATGTAACAAAATTTATAACATTAATATGCAATTATTCGACCATGTCAGCAGAACCCCAACCTAATTTTTCTGGCTGAGAGCAAGGAGACCAGCTAGGAGAATCCAAATGCCAACCCTATGGCATGTCCATGGCTTGCATAGCTGAGGAACTAAAGTCATCCCAAGCGGCAGCAGAATATTTCCAAGGTAAATAGAATCACAAATATTTCATTGTTATCGACCAAAAAAAAATGAGAATCACAAATATTTCCAAGGTAAGATGAACTACTTCACTTTATTTCAATTAAAAAAACTTTAAAATTGATCTTGTAAACATTTATGATGCGTCATATGAAATAGTGTTAATTCATACCTTTTCATGTATGTTTGAAGCCATCATTTATTTCTCATCATGCAATATATACTCTTCCAAAGCCCCTTCCAAGGATCTGTTAAAATGTTTCCTTTGAATAAATAATGCCCTTTTGTCTCTTACCCTCAAGACTAAATAATATGAAAACATAGACATGTATCTAATGATTTTCTTCATCCAATAAAAAAACTCCAACAAGAAGGGTAAAATCACTTATTGATTCTATGAGTCTCATTTTGGATTTCAAATAGATACATAGAAGCACAAATTAACATTTTTGCATACATATCTAGTTGTAATGTAATCATGAATAGACTCAACTTGATACACTGTCATTCTTTTTACATGATCTCCTCCTACAAATATTTATGTCAACTAGTAGCATGGTAATTTGTTGAAACGGTGTAATTTTTGGGGAAACCAACAACATGGTAATTTTGATATGACTGATAAGGTGTATAAATATCATGAAATGGGGAATTGTAAGACATGCTTTTATCAAAGAAAGACATGCTAAAGCATCCTAACAAGCTTTAAATTTATGGAAATCTCTACTAAAGCAAGAAAAATTAGGACTATTTTTTGGAAAAGTAAAACATATCAACACTTGTCTACCTGAAACTAGTAGATATTCTTCCAAAGTTTCCAGGTGTGTTGAAAACTTGCCTCCAAAGGCAAAAACTACTATTTTCCACACCAAACAATAGCAAAATAAGGTTTGAAATGAACTGAAAATCAATTCTCAGTCCCATCGGGCGTTTGAGAATGATGATGATTGAAAGTTGCTTGCAAATATGAAATCTAATCAAGTCCAACCACAAGCAAGGAAATTCATAACTATTCAATCATCATAACAAAGAACACTACTTCATGAAAATATAATAAACATGTTAGATAAATATCAAATCAAATCAAGGTCTGTGTGAAACTCTTGATTCTCGTCCTCCTATCAACCAAGATCTTGTTTATGGTTGTAATGTAAGTGCTCTTAAATTTGTAGCACAAAGCACAAGAGGCTACGGTGAATGGAGATGGTTGATTGATAAATAAATGACTGTGATGATGAATTGATAATGATATTAGCAAGATGAAAGAAAAATAGCAAGATGATAGCAAGATAGAAAGATTATTATACAAGATTAGACAATATAAGATTAGATGGGCAAAGATTAGATGATATGTCAAAATGAGGAGAAATTGTCTTTTATAAAAACCTCATGAAAACCAACGGTTGAGATTAAGAGGTGGTAAATGAATGGTTAAGATTAAAAATTAATTAGGGTTTTGGTAGGAGTGAAGGAGATTAAGAGGCAATAGAAATGAATGGCTAGGATTAAGGGGTTGGAGAGGATGTTGACTTTTCAAGGTGCATTGAACCTAGACACAAGGCTAAGTGAAAAATGTCAAATGAAGAGAGGAATGAAAAGTGGAACAAGGAGATAATTCAAGGGTTGATCCATGTGAATTTATTTGATTTGTTAAAAAGAGAGAGAAAAGGATTAATGAATTTATTAAATAAACAAAAATATTTATTTAATAAATAGAGGAAAAAGACTATGGTAAAAGGCTTAATTAAATAAATAGAGAATTTATTTAATTTTTTTGGAAAAGAAAAAGTTAATTAAGAATTATTTAAATAAATAATAATATTTATTTAAATACTAGATGAAGAGGCTAATGAATTAATTAAACAAGCATAAATGTATATTTAATTAATAGTCAAATTTCGATAGTTTCATGAGGACATTTTTAGGTGTTTATGCATTGTCACTCTCTTTACATGATCTCCTCCTACAAACACTTTATGTCAACATTAATGATGAATACAAAAACTCTAAACTTATAAGTTATGACATCACATTTGATTTTGGTATATTTACATGCATTAATAGAAGTTACATTAAAAATTATATTTTCCACATGTATATGAATGGTGAATGCTATGTTGGTTAATCAAATTGACAAAATGATCAAAACCAACAATTACAATTGGTTATCAAATACAAATGAAGAATAATACAATAGTTAACTATCAAAAATGTCTATACAGACATCAAAAAGGGTGTGTGACAAGGAAATTTCATGTATTTAATAATTAAATTAAAATTTAAAATATAATTTTATACTGATTTTTAATTTTAATCTCCTCT